>APFE030208897.1:13618-46643 GCA_000404065.3 Pinus taeda
TAGTCCATCTGCTTTCTGTTCAACTTTTGCTTTGTCTGTTACTAATGATGATCCGAGAACTGTGAAGGAAGCAGTGGATTCAGAGGATGGAAAACTCTGGAAAGAGGCCATGGTTGATGAAATGGCATCTTTGCACAAAAATGAGGCTTGGGATCTGGTGAAGTTGCCGGCTGGAAGGAAACCCATTGGCAGCAAATGGGTGTTCAAGAAGAAGACAAATGCAGAAGGGAAGGTGGAGAAATACAAAGCTCGGTTGGTAGCAAAAGGTTATTCCCAAGTGCCGGGAATTGATTTTGGTGATATTTTTTTCCTGTTGCCAAGGTAACTTCTATTAGATTACTTTTAATTGTTGTTGCTGCTTTTGATTTTGAGGTAGAACAGATGGATGTGAAGACAACATTTCTTCACGGGGATTTGGAAGAGGAAATCTACATGAAGCAACCTGAAGGCTTTGCGGTGAAGGGTAAGAAAAACTAGTATGCAAGTTAAAGAAGTCTCTGTATGGGTTAAAACAGTCAGCAAGGATGTGGTATCAAAAATTTGATACATTTATATGGGGACTTGGCTTCACCAGAAGCAAAGCAGATCATTGTGTGTATTTTAAATTAATTGGTGACCGGGTTATTTATCTGGTCTTGTATGTGGATGATATGTTGTTGGTTGGAAATGACAAAGAAATTATCTAGGATTTGAAGACCCAATTGTCCTCCAAATTCGACATGAAAGATCTCAATGCTACAAACTATATTTTGGGCATGAAAATTAAAAGAGATCGGGCAAAGAGGAAGCTCTGGTTAAACCAGATGAAGTATGTTGAGACAATACTGCAGAGGTTTAATATGCAGGATAGTAAACCGGTGAAGGTTCATATTCCTGTAGGCATGAGGTTATTTGCTGAATAGTGTCCCAAGACACTAAAAGAGGAAGAGGACATGTCCCGTGTTCCATATGCAAGTGCATTCGGTAGCTTGATGTATGCCATGGTCTGTACTAGACCAGACATTGCACATGCAGTGGGAGTATTGAGCAAATTTATGTCAAAACCAGGGAAGGAGCACTGGACAGTAGTGAAGTGGGTTTTCAGGTATTTGTGTGGCACTAGTGATTATGGTTTGTGCTACCAAGGAAGACCGGGATTGGACAGAGTGTTGGATATCCATGCTTTGTTGATGCAGACTGGGCTAGAGGTCTGGATCAGAGAAGATCTACAAGTGGGTGTGTGTTTAACCTATTTGGAGGTGCAGTCAGTTGGATGAGTAAGAAACAATCTGTGGTGGCACTATCAACTACAGAGGCAGAATACATGGCAGCCATTCATGCAAGCAAGGAAGCAGTTTGGTTGCAGTGATTGTGTTCAAGTATGGGGTTAGTACAGGGAGCTATAAGGATACACTGTGATAGCCAAAGTGCAATTTTCTTGGCAAAGAACCCTGCTTATCATTCAAAGACAAAGCACATTGATGTTCAGTATCACTTTGTGAGGGATATGATAGAAAACAAAAAGGTGTTGCTAGTAAAAGTGGACACTTTGAAGAATACTGCAGATGCATTGACAAAATCTGTGAGCTCTGAGAAGTTCTCTTGGTGTAGAGAAACAATGGGCGTTTCAGGGTTGGAAAAATGATTAAGCTCTCCTGTGGCCCCCGATGGAAAGAAAACAACAAGTGGGAGATTGTTGGGTTGTGTTATATTCTTTCCACGACTAACCTATGTAGTGAACCGGAGGGTTAGAGGGGGGCGGCAACCCCCCTTTTGTTGCGTCTATTGCGTAGGTCATAGGGGGGGTGGCAGCCCCTCTTGTCTGGGGGGTTTGAGGGGGGCGGGTAGGCCCCCTCTACGGGGTTCGGGCAGCGCCCGAAATTTTTTTTTTTGGACCCTATATTAGGTTGGGTGAACTACCTATGGTTTTTCGTCCATGGTTTTTGGACGGATGGTTTTTGGTCATGGTATTGGATGCTTCGGCATGTATAAATATGTATTGTACATTGAAAGGAATATAATGAAAAATTCAAGCTGGTAGTCTCGGTTTTGAGATCCAGTGGGAAATCTTTGTGTATATGTGTTTTATGTGTTATGCTCTCGCATTTTTATTTTTCCTGTGATTTAGAATTCGTATGCAGGTAATTTCTGTACGGGGTTAAAACCTACAATAACAAAACTCTTTAAACCCTTGCTGTTTGTGGGACATTCATTGAGGTAAATATTTTGTTTTTGCATCCGTTTGTTGTTTTGTTTCATCCATGATTTCTTTCTTTCATTCATTCCTTCATTGAATATAACTTTAGGCCATCTCTCATCTCCCATTTGTTCAATTCTTTGTAGATACCTTATGAAATGCACCATAGCAATTACTTGGATGGAAGTTGTTCTTGTTTCACTAAGCATTATCTCATAAGAAACCGAACTTTTTATTATGAATTTGCTCATGATCAAGCTTTTTTTAATTTTCTCAATTTGCATCCATTTTGAGACAAGGATGCTGCTAGCCCACAATTCACACCCATACAATATCACTGGACAAACTAGGAGCCCAAAATACACTTAAAATTTTTTCCAATCCCATAACATTTCCTCTCTACATCTGTTTTGAAGAGCATATAATGCTTTCCACCCTCCTAAAATTCTCCTCTTTCTGCAGTGCTCTCAATTAAGCTTGTTGTTGAAATCAATCCCGATGTACTTCTATTCATTTATTTCTCCAAGAATGTTGTCTTCAAAGAATAACGTATCCTGGTTCTTCTTCTATTTCTTTTTCCATTAATGTGCACATATATTTTAGCCATATCTCACTCAAATGAACACTGTTATGATAATCCGCATACTGAATACAAAATTAAAACATTTTCCACTAATATACACATATTTTAACAATATCTCACTCGAATACTATTCTGAACCACAAGTAATTATAATATTATCACCATTTTTAAAAACTAGTAGATAACCTCCCAAAACATATTTATGTCACCATTTTTTAAAACTTGTATACACACACCCAAAACATGTTTATACCCAAATGACTATTTTTTTAAAAAGCTCAAAAATATGTTTATATGTAAGTGATGTTGCACTCTTTATTTTTTGGGTTGGAATTTGGTGATATAATTATAGGTTAAATTGTAATATTTAGTTATTACAAATATGTTTTTAATTATAAAAGTAAATTAATCTAGTGTTTTCAATTTCTTTTTGGAGTATTTTAATTTTGTTTGTTTAATAAAATTGATATTAAAATATACTAGAAAAAAATTCAAAACATAAAAGAATTAAGCTATGTTTCAGATAGTTCATGGTAGATAGTCTATGGTAGAGCAAATGGTGACAGGGTGTTCTCTGAAGGCACTCTTTGATGCAAAGGTCACCAGTTCGAAACTCCTTAGACAAAAATCTAGTCATGCTAAGTGTTGGCGTGGCCCAAGCCCTTGAGTCGCAACTCTACTCCAACAACAAGTTAGACATGCCAATCATCTCACGACTCACATTACCTAGCAAATATAAAAATTCTATATCCCAAATATCAAATCATTGTTTTTTGTGATGTCACTACTATTTTATTTTGTCACATTTTAGAATAATCAGATAACTCCTCTGTCACATTTATCAAATAATTATTGTTGGTATACAATCTAATCTCTTTAGGGATGAGTTACTATATCAATGATTGAAATATTTGCTTCATAACATTAGAAATATAATGCCCCACTTAGAATGACTCAGAGAAGGTAGAATCAAGCTATTGATTGGCATTGTCCTCGTACAAATAAGTGAAGTTTGAATATTTTTCATCTCGTTAATTGAGCACTAAAAGCTACATATCTATGCATCTGCTATTAGAAAAAAAAAAAAAGGATAATGACACGTACTTGAATAACCGTAATTTAAATTTGATAGCAGGGGTCTGTGAGTTTGCCTGTGACACAATGTTGTTCTATAGAATAAGCAGTGTTAGTGTTCTTGATCTGACTGCAACAAAACAACAAAACGATTGCACATGTTTCATAGATTTTGGAGGGCACTCATCTCCTTCATGTTGCATATTTGTAATTCAAGATCAAATGAATTATATAATCAGAAGTACGTACCTATCAATTTATATTTATGTCTCGTACCACCAGCGAGTCTGCTAGACTATTAGACCCAATTCTTCTTGGTGTTGGATGCTGAAATGTGGAATGAAGTTTTCTAAATTCAAGAGGTTTCTCTATAATGTCAAACAACGTATTGAGCTAGAATCATACGAACTAGGTACTCAGCTTGGGGTTTTGTCTAACTAATCATGGATTAGATGGTCTTAGCTGGATTCAAGAAAAAAAACTGAGGAACTTGACCTTCAGTACCATCATAATTACTATAACAACGTCGAAATGTAAGTGCAGATACAACAAGTTTCAGCCCTAGAACATTTTTTTATGCAATGAGCTGATTAATTCTTAGTTCTTTGAACTCAAGGCCATTTTCAACAAGCTCCGAGCAGTTAGAGTAACAAGTGTCATGGGTGAATTTTCAGTAACATATCTCTTGGTAGCTAGTTACCAATATATTTATTTAGCCTGTGTTGTACTAGATCTCAAAGAAGGAAAAAAACATTGATACTACTATCATTTATATTGTAATGAAAGTTATGTGTACATGAAATTAATTGATCACAGGAATGTTATAAAGATGAAATGTATTCCAAACTAACTCCTTTAATTTCATTTGTTTGTCCTCGTAGTTAAATGTTAAATGGGTGCCCTGTAACCTAGGGAAATGTGTCTATCATATATAAAATTATGTGTAATTGTACTTAGGGAAATGTGCACATCATATATATAATTCCTCTTCTAAATGTACATAAAATGGATTTGCTTTAGATTTTTAATTATAAACTATACTTGTTTTAATTTTCAAATTAAAATCTCTAAACAAATTTATGGCTCTCTCATAGTTCCCTCTATTCACATCAAAATAACATTTTGTTTCACAACATGAAATGAAATGAAATTTTAACGTCCACAAGACTAGATATACTCTTATGGGACCACTAGCTTCCCTGCTTTTTTCCTTTGCAATTCAATCCTCTTATTATTCAAATTAATGATGAGTTGACCCAACCTTTTAACAGTCACCTCACTGAAAAAACAATGCTAAGGCACTGATGTTAACATACTTTTGTAACTGCCTTTAAAAGTATCATATTCAAAAATGAAATATTTTTCCGATTTCACTGCACTAGAAGTGCAAAAAGTACACACTCATTCTTCCCATGCTTCTTTAGATCTTTCCATCGCCCTGTTTTGCACCGTCGCTGATGCGAGTTAGTTTTTAATTGAATAATAAGAATCTTTTCTCTCCATGGAATACTAGCTCCAATGTAATCTTTTTGTTGGAGATCACAAGTGGGGTTGAATTCTTGAACATATAATTTCTTCTTTCTACCCAACTCTTTTCCCCATATACACTTGCGAAACTTCTCCATAACAAATCTCTTTAAATCTTTGCTATTTGTGGGTCATGCATTGAGGTAAATATTCCATTCTTGCATCCATTTGTTGTTTTGTTTCATCCATAATTTCTTTCTTTCATTCATTCCTTCATTGAAGATAACTTTAGGCCATCTATCTTCTCCCATTTGTACAATTCTTTGTAGACCCCTTATGAGACGCACCATAGCAATTGCTTCGATGGAAATTGTTCATGTTTCACTTAGCATTATCTCATAAGAAACCAAACTTTTTATTATCAACTTGCTCATGATCAAACTTTTTTGAATTTTCTCAATTTGCTTCCATTTTGAGACACGGATGCTGCTAGCCCACAATTTACACCCATACAATATCACTGAACAAACTAGGAGCCCTAAATCCACTTTAAATTTTTTCCAATCCCTGATAACTTTGCCTCTCTACATCTGTTTTGAAGAGCATATAATGTTTTCCACCCACCTAAAATTCTCTTCTTTTTGCAGTGCTCCCAATTAAACAATGTAAACTTTGAAACGGGAACTCATACTAATACCCGTTTTGTAGAGATAACAAAAAAGTGACCCAATTTTGAAAATGGGTGATGCAGAACACACGTGTTTTTTAGAGCGTAGTTTTTGACACTATAAACTTTTTTATGTACATTGCGTTTTATAATGGTAGTGTTTTTTTATGCTGATTTAAAAACGTGGTAATTCTACACCAGGCCCATTTTTTAAAATGTTTTGTTTTTACTGTTTTTTTTTATTATAAATGTATGAAATGTAAATAATTATTTTGTAAATTTAATAATTTTTGAAGTGGTCTTTTTCTTCATATTTTCTTGTTTTTATTTTAATTTTATTTTTTTGTAGTGAGGTTTTTATTGTTTCGCATATTTAAAGAATGATGTCGATATTTTGAATTCTTTCTTTCTTTCTTTCTTTTTTTACAAAAAATAATGATTAACTTAAAAATTAATGTGAAAATCACATATTACAAATATTAAACGCATAACAACCTTAATTGAATGTATATTATTCTCATAAAATGTCAAAGTCAAAACATTGCAAGTATAACTACTTATTAGTTACAAAAAATGAGCTGAATTTCCAAGCATAACTTAAATTTAATCAACAATGTCACGTAATCCAAACTCTTCGTCCTCTAGAGTTTCATCATCGTCTTCTTCCACTATATTTTCTGCTTCTCTTTGCTCATTTTCATCTTCTAATGGAGCTTTGATGTTTGCGAATCTCCCAATGTATGTTTTTCCAAACATTCCATGTAATGGTGGTTGAGTTTCCTTTGCCTTTTATGCCGGCCACGTGATTCACTAACTCTCATTTCTTCAACCCAATTCTTGCATTGATCTGAAGAATTGAAGAGCATTAATTTTTGCTAAATGAAAACATTGGCATTTGTCAATGGACTTTTTCAATTGCAATGCAATTTCTTCCCTTTTTGGAACGCAGGATGCCTAGTGTTGTACTAATTATCAAGTACAAAAGAAATAATGAGTAAATTTAGTACAATGGACATATTAATTAAAAAAAAATTAACATATTGAAAATTCAATTCTATATAATAAACTACCTGAGCCAGAAAATAAATCCAAGAACCCCTTCATCTCCTTCATTTGAACATATGTCCTATAAGATAGTTAATCAATAATTGTGGTTTTTGATAAATGTTAACTATCTCTCCTTTTGTTTCTTTGTCTTCATATGTTAGTTTTCGCACAACAGCATCATAAGTCAGTATTTGGCTATGACTCTTTCCGTCTACCCAATTAAAAATCATAGACATATAGCTATCATCTTTTGCCCAACTATCAATATGAATGAACTCACAATCATTTATAAGTACTTGATCGTCACGGTTAAGAAGATTTGACTTTTGCTTGTAACATGAAATAGTAAAAGTTCAATCAACTTGTACATAAATGAATTTTTCAACATTAATCAAATATACATTTTAAACGTCTTACCATGTAAGCTGCATCCTTGAATTTGTTTTCCCTTTGAAGCTTGACAATATCATTGCTAATTGTGTGTCTGAATGAAATGTCACAAATCTCCATAATAGTGATGACGTGACTTCTACAAATCCCGCAACCACTTTACTAAGAGCTTGATAAGTATAAAGGTCACTATCATAGTCAATGTTTGGAATATTGAAACCATGGGGAATATCTGCAATAACTAGGGCATAATCCCTTTTAGGTATGATTTTAGCAATGTCTTCACAGTCACCTTATATTACTTGATATTGAATAGTGTCTAGCCCATTCCAAATGAAATGAGTAAGAGTTGGATCAAGTTCAACATTCTTAATACGTTGCTTCCTCAGTCTTTCGATCTTTATTTTTCAATAAAGGTTCTGAAACTCTTTAGTGCTCCATTATCATCCCTCTTCATCTTTTATAAAATAAACAAATATATGTATAAGTTATAAATTATAAATAGTACATAGATGAATAAAAATGAATGTATAAATCAAGATACCTTTTTAAATGCAAGACAAAAAAACTTTTAATGTTGATGTAGAACTTAAATCTGGATAGTTGCGTACAACATCATCCCAACTAACTTCATTCAACAATTTAACCATTTGTTCTTAAATTTTCATGTAAACTTTGTGCCTGCGTAGATAAAGTAACAAAAAGTTAATATAATGATATGTATAACAAATACTACCAAGAACAACATGTTTTATTTTAAAATATATATGTAATTTAGAAATAAATAAAAATAATTCAACAAAATTACTTTTGAAATTCCTCAAGCATTTCCTCCAATGATAATTCCCCTGACCTCACACGAGATAATATTATTTTGACAATTTTTTCATCTTTCACTCATTGCATTGCTCTCCAAGCGGTGATAGTCATATCTTCTAGAAGCTGCTTCATTTCAAGACCTGATTAACTGCTACTACATATCAATGGCTTAGACTTTTTGACCTTCTGGCTTTAATGCCAATGTTTTCCCACATGCTAAAAATCTCATCAATCAACTCCCATACATCTCCAGTTCTAAATGCCAACTAGAAAATGTTATCAACACCTCTAAATAAATCACTAATTTTGTGGCCTTTTCCACCTTTTGAATTGGTTTTCTCTTCAATTTGATAGCCTATTTGTTGCCTTTTCCACCTTTTGAATTGGTTTTCTCTTCAATTTGATAGCCTATTTGTTGCATTGTCCACCTTTTGAATTGGTTTTCTCTTCAATTTGATAGCATATTTCCATACAACATTCCTTTCGGAAATCTACAGTAACATTTATCCCATCCCCACCACATTTTTCTTGAAATCACTATGAATAAATCTAACCCTTTGGATGAAAGCCATAGACATCCTATATTCATTATCTGAATTATGATCCCATGCCACTAACTTTGCTTTTGTATATGATAAACTAGCATAAATGATACATTTCATTGTTTCAGAATGTGGGTTATTAGGATATTCCTCCATCAATTGTCTTTGAGCTTGTACAGAATGGTTCCCCCCAAGCACATAATAATTGTATTCAAAACATTTTGACTTATCAAATGCTTCTTTGTTGGGAACTTGAACTGGATCAACCAGAAGCACATAACTAACCACATGAGCATATGGATTGTACCTCATCAATGTCTTCAAGTTGTGAACATGCAGATGATGTGGCTCTCTAACTTGATATTGACATTGTCCTTCACTTGCCTTATAGGTTTGTCTGATATTAAGCTGAAATGTAAGACCACCATCAATTAAATTTCTCTTTGTCAAATTCTATCGAATGGAATTTTACTTTGTTTTGATAATGCCATCCTCTAAATCAGCTCCTAGTGTAATGATTTCTCTATTTTCTTTTGAAGTTTCACTAGGTTCTTGACTGCTAGTAATGACTACTTCAAAATCTTCAACTTTACTTTTCTTCTTCATAGCATTCTCATCATTAACTGTAACAGATTTATTCTTGGGCATTGTTACTTTTGGTCTTTTACGACTCTTCTCAGTTCCAATTTCATCTTCAAAAACGGCAACATATGCTTCACTGTCAGTTTCAACTTCATCGTCTTCAAAAGTAACTTGTCTACCCTTGCTAGATTTATCCACTAGAGGCCTTTTTTTCTGATCCCTTCGATGTAGTTTTGTAGCATTATCAATTACTACATTTTGCTTGTTTTCCATATCTTCTTCTCACACTGAGTAGAAATTGCTAACAACTTTCATAATATCATGCTTTATGAAATGAATGCCTCCAAACCTAATTGAACAACTTTCAACAAAATTATGCCAAACAAAATATCATATGTCAATAAAAACAAAGTTAAAAAAAATATAGTGAGACAGTTACAAGAACGCAAAATACAAATATAAATAACAATACTTACAATGTTTTGTTTCATCTCATTTAGAATTTGTTTACACAACTTTGTAGATACCTCTCTCATGTCATACAATGAATATGATAGCCAGTATTCAAACCTTTCATGTGACTTAGGAGGTTTTGTAAGTATGTAAACAACTTTAGTGTCTGGTACCGAACACATATCTATGACTCTTCCCATCGCCTCATAAATTCCATTATCATTCGGTATATCAATATATAGATATATATTCACATTTTGGATTTCTCTTTCTTTCACATACCAGATTCTTGATGGAAATTTCACTTCTTTTGAATTCTTCCAGTATGAAATCATCTTCTTATCATTTGAGGCACTTGAAAGATTTGTAACCATGAGCTCAGGTGGAGTTCGTTCACCAATGTTTTTTGAAGATGCGCCTTTAAGAGTCTTTGGTCCAGAAAGATTCACAGAAATCTTCTTTGATGCCATTTTCCTGAAAAAATTAACACATAAATCAGTAAATAACGAAAACATATTAACTTAAATTAACAACAAAAATATATCATAAATTTTTAATTTGTATAATCAAACCATTGAAATTAAAAAAATATTAATACTAACAAAATCGCCGCCACCCCACGGGCAGGCGGGCCGCCGAGGTGGCGCGGGGGCAGGTTGTGGTAACAACTTCTACCATTTCTCTCCACATTTATCTCCTTCTCCATCTTCAATCTACCCCTCAGGGGGAGGCTGAGGGGTAGATTGAAGACGAAGAAGGAGATCAATGTGGTGAGAAATGGTAGAAGTTGTTTCCATAGCCTCCCCCGTGCCAACCCGGCAGCCCGCTCGCCCGCGGGGTAGCTACCAAGGTGGCGTGGGGGGTTGCCACAGCCTTCCCCTTGCGCCACCCCGACGACCTGCCGGGCAAGTTGGCACGAGGGGGGTTGTGGCAACAACTTCTACAATTTCTCCCCACATTGATCTCCTTCTCCTTCTTCAATCTACCCCTCAAACTCCCTCTTGAGGGGTAGATTGAAGACAAAGAAGGAGATCAATATGAAGAGAAATGATAGAAGCCCCCCGGCGCCACCTTGCCCATCCGTGGGGTGGCGGGCAATTCCGGGAATCGCCCAGCCCCCACGGGCCGGCAGTCGGGCCATCGAGGAGGTGCAGGGTGGGGCTACGACAGCCCCACCATGCGCCACCCCGGCAGCCCGCCGGCCCCCCCGCGAGGGCTAGGCGATTCTGTGCCACGCTCGCAACCCGCCCACCTCCCCGCGGGGGTTGGGCGATTCCCGGCGCCACCCTGGCTGCCTTGCCGACAGTCCTCGCTGCGGCAGGCCGCCGAGGTGGCGCAGGGTGGGTTGCCATCGTGAGCTTTACCGGGGCCCACCATGCCTACATGGACGTATTGTTAATTTGGCTCACAATAAGTATTAATTTAAAAAATAAATAAATAAAAAAAATCTACTTTATTAAACTTATTTAATATGAAAATTTTCAAGGAAAAAAATTTAACTAACCTTTCAATTGCGAGAATTCTTCGTTGAATATGTTGTTGATAGCAATGTAGCTGCTCCAAAAATTCACTCTAAGTCTTTCAACGAACCTCAGAAAACCTTGATGTGATGTGAGAAATAGTGATAATGGAATTTATTATGTAAGTGAAATTACAGAGATGTTTTATCGTACGGTTAATGTGGAATTAATTTGTTTTAAAAAAATTTAACATGTTAATTTTTTATGGCGACGAAGGAAAATATGATAAAGAGAATATTATGGAATTGTTTTACAGCGGGGTGAATGTGGGATTAATTTTTTTTAGAATGTATTATAAAAATTAAAAAAAAACATACTCGGATGCGGGTAATTATCAAGGTAATTAAAATGATAAGACGGTCGGGTGATGGAAGGGCTGACCACACGGCCGCCTGCATCTTCCCCCATGCCAACCTGAGAAGCATTCAAGGCACCTTGCAGGCGCCATTAAATGTGTTATGGTCGAGACAGCACCACAACACTCATAGCAATGGCTTCTGTAGACCATTATGTTATTCCTCCTCCCTTGATCCACTGTGTTTGCCCTCCTCAAGCCGCAGAGCCCTGTTCACGCACTGTAACGAGTAGTTGTTGTTGGCTGCTAAGTTGACCTGGGCAACGGATTTCACTATTCTCACACTAGACTCTACAACTTAGCTCCTGCTTAGACCTCCTTTGTCCATTCTCTACGTAGTTATTCCACCAACCCGTTTGCTGCTAACCTTGCTTTCAATCTTGCCATGGCTCATGTCTGACATCGAATGAAGAGAAGGAGAGGAGGCACTCGCGGCGAGAGAATTTTCCCTCCTGCAACGCCCAACCCTGACTCTGTCTCCCCTACCTCTTCAGCTGACAATCCCAATCCATATAGCTCCTTCTTCGTCCGATACCCCAACACCCGCAGCGGAAGGGGAAGAGCTCGGCTCCAAGGTGCAGGAAGGAGGGATGTTGTTGTTCACACAGGCAATTTTCCCCTTCCTCTGCACCCAGCTCCCCATACAATGCAATTCCATTTTCGCTGCACCCTAAATCAACCTGTAATCACAGCCACTGTTACTATCACATTCTCCGAAGAAATTGACCCGCCGGCACCTCCGCCTTAGCACAATGATGAGTAGCACAGGGCAGCACCAAGCAACAGGGGCATTCGCAACTCAGGCAAATAGCAACTTGATGAAGATAGAGCCACCCTGCATGGTAAAACGTTGGCTAGCAGTCAGCAGGCTACTCAAGGCAAACTTGGTGACACGCAGGCTTCAGGAAGCCGACAGGGCGACACGTCTGGAACGCATGCGGGAGCGGGCAGCACCGAGGGCGCCCATCTAGCTCAAGGCAGCGCCACGTCAGCTAAAGAAGATGATTGGTATAAATACATGTGTCCGAATGAGGAAGAACCAGCCCCAGACAATCTTTAGTCTCGACACTTGGTAGCCAGGTGTCACCCTTTTTCCAGGTGGATGCTTTTTCTGATGACGGGGCAATTATGGTTAAGTCTGTGTTTTATGGTTATGTCTATGCAATGTCTAAGATGTTTTTTTGGTCAAAACTAATAACCCCTGTGTGGGTTCTTTTGATTTCATGGACTGGTTTCCCCTTTGTTGGGGCAGTCAAGGCTGGACAATTTTATTTTGTGATGAACGATGCTCAGTACTATTGAGGCCATGCCTCACTGTAATTACTTTTTTGTATCATATTAATAGAACAATCTTACTTAGAAAAAATAAATAAACAAATAAATAAATAAAAACATTCAATTGTTTAGTAAATATTATATACTTTAACTATTAAAATAATTTAGGTAAAATTTGTAGTTTACAATTTTAACTTTAATGATTTGTTTCATAAAAAAATTTAGTTTACATTTTTCAATAAATTGTAGAATAAAATAATGAAGGGAAATAAATCTAACAAACTTTTTGGAGGGAAATATTTTCGCGAAAATTTTTGGAGGGAAAATTCCATTCTCTAAGATATATAATATCTTTAGGAGACTCTCCATTTGTATCATTCAACATCTTCTATTCGAAAGGGATGGATTGTCCTGATAGTGAAGTTTTGATTTATACAGCATCAACATCTTCATCACGTAACAACTCTATTCATATTGATGAATATAGCAGGAATTCTTCCACTATGAATAGAAAGTGAATTCTTCCACTTTGTCCTGATCCTAAGGACTATGAGAGTAGCACTGATGAAAGAGGGGATGGAGAATTTCAAATAAATAAAGAGTCACAGATTCCACTTAGTCCTAATTCTAAGGACTGAAAGCAGCAGTGATGATGAGCTTGATGATAGATTTCAAAAGAATGGAGTGTCACGGTGTCCACTTAGTCCTAATTCTAAGGACTATGAGAGTAACAGTGATGAAGAGCATGATGGTGAAGTTCAAAAGAATGGAGTGTCACGGTGTCCACCTAGTCCTAATTCTAAGGATTATGAGAGCAACAGTGTTGAAGAGCATGATGACTCATTTTAAAGGAATGGAGTGTCACGGTGTCCACTTAGTCCTAATTCTAAGGACTATGAGAGCAGCAGTGATGAAGAGCGTGATAACGAATTTCAAAAGAATGGAGTGTCAAAGTGTCCACTTAGTCCTAATTTTAAGGACTATGAGAGCAACAGTGATGGAGAGCATATGATGAATTTCAAAAGTATGGATCGTCATGGTGTCCACTTAGTCCTAATTCTAAGGACTATGAGAGTAGAAGTGATGAAGAGCAGGATGATGAATTTCAAAAGAATGGAGTGTCATGGTGTCCACTTAGTCCTAATTCTAAGGACTATGAGAGCAACATTGATGAAGAGCGTGATGAAGAATTTCAAAAGAATGGAGTGTCACAGTGTCCTCTTAGTCCTAATTCTAAGGACTATGAGAGCAGCAGTGATGAAGGATAGGATGATGCACTTAGTCCTAATTCTAATGAGTATAAAGGTAGCAATGACAAAGGATAGGATGTAGCATTTTCAGTAAGTAAACAGTCACATTTTCGGCATAGTCCTAATTCTATGGACTATGAGAGCAACACTGACAATGCACATGAGGAAGAATATTCAATAAACATCGAGTCAAATTTTCCATTCAATCCGAATTCTAAGGACTATGGCAGTAGCACTGAAGAAGAGGAAGATGAATAATATCCTCCAAGTCAGTATTTGAAAAGCACAGCTGATCATAGTGTGGATAACATTCCTCTTAATGATGATGAAAATCCTTATACAAATGATGATCCAATGATGGATATGTTGCCAAGAAATATTGTATCGAGGAGTAGAAGCAGACCTTTTCGTACCAATGCAAGATGTTCTAGTTATACAAGGGGTAGAGCAGAATATCTAACAAGAAGAAATTCTATCAACGCCCTAATTTCAAGTGAATGTTTCCAAAAAGATTGCTTGAAACATATGGATTTCAAATTTGCATTAGAGAGCAGGAAGAGATATTTGTCAATGAATAAAAGCAAGCAAAATTCATATTTAGTTGGGTGCGTGCAATCTACATTGTCAAGTTATGATTATCATATTAGGACTTTATTTATCTGTAGAAAAGCTTTCAAAATGTTTCATTTGATTGGGAATTTTTATCTCTCAAGAATTCAAGAAAATCTGGAAAAGGATCCCACATTTTATTCAGAAGTACATCATAAAAGACAATTTGGGCCATTATCAAACACTGCAATGTCATGGATGAAAGATTTCTTTTCAAATCATGGAGAGTGTATGCCAAATAGAGAGACAATACATATTCCAGATAATTTATCAAGACGAGAAATCTACAACTTATACAAAGAATATGCCGAAGGTGCTGAGGGACATGGCCAGTTTATTATATATCAATATTTTGTGAAGGTATGGAAGAAATAATTCAACAATGTCTGTATTCCTAAGAAGACAAGGATGGGGATTTGCAGTACATGTGCTTCTCTTAAATCAAAAAGGGACAAATGTGAAGGGTCAGAAAGAGGTAAGCATTCATTACTTTAACTTTTAAAATGGTATAGTCATCAACTATGAAAACATATTTCTTAATGGATTTCTTGTATGTTGTGTAGATTCAATTGTCAAAGAACTTCAAGAACATCGCGAACAACAAACAAATGAAAGGAAAAAGTTGTACAAGCATCAAAAGAAGTTTTATGATAATCCGAATAAATATTTGGGTTTGATAATTGATGTTTGGACCAGAAGAAAACACTTTTACCACATTTTGTTTGCACACCCAAAAATTTACAGGAGGAAAATTTTATTCAGTATCACTTGGTCGATTGTATGGTATTCAATGGGAAAATGTTGCCAAGGGTGTACTTCACAGCTCCAAATATTCATAATGATGCAAATCTGACCATAACCATAATTCATGATGTGCTTTCTCATTGGTCTGGTAATCTTCCTGAAGTTTTGTATCTACAATTGGACAACACTTGCCGTGAAAACAAAAATCAGGTTGTTTTTGGATATATCTAAACATGCTTGTTGAATTGAGAATTTTTCAAAAGGTAAAGGTTGGTTTCCTTCTTGTTGGGCACACTCATGACCATATTGATCAGATGTTCAGTCGTTTTTTAGTCACGTTGAGGAGGAAGGAAGTTGGGAGCTTGCCATCATTAATTGAATGTTTTAAGAAATCATAAATGCCAGAGCCTAATTTGATGTGTTGGAAGAAACTATTGACATGCGAAGGTTTATTCTGGGATCATATGGTGAGGGGAAATGCATTGAACAACTTAATGACATTAGCTTCCAACATCAATTTCATATCAAAAAAATTGATGGGAAAACACTAATATGGGGCAAGAAGGATTCAACTACTGCATAATGGGCACCGTCATTAGGTTTGCAATTTTTGAAGTTCATTCCAGATCATCCAATATTTGCATCAAAAATATTGTTATTACAATCAGTTGGTAAAGTTCATAATGCACGCAGACAAAATAGAGATATAAATTATTCTGATTGCCTAGAAGAAATTAAAAAATGTATTAGATATACATATGAGTACTTTGACATTGTTGATTCAAATTGGTGGGAGTCATTTTTCAATAATAAAAGTGATATCAATCAACAACAACAAATGAAGATATACCTTTGAAAAATCCATTTTATGGGCCACAAAATGTGTCGAATGAACATGAGGAAATAAACATTGTTGAAGAGCAACAATCTCAAGGTATTATTAATTCTTCACAGGCAGAGGAAAGAGAGATGTATATTGGTTCCAGAATATCTCATGCACAATGTGAAGCCATGGAAGATTACAGGGGTTCAGTACAGGATATTAAGGAGGGTTGCATGATCGCAGTGCTAGCAGATGGAGATCCCAATGGCTATCCTTTCTAGGTTGCTAAAGTTATAAAGGTCTTTATATAAAATGAGGATGTTGCAGGTGTTGAAGTACATTGGTATGCCACAAATACACACCCATTCAATGGTGTGTATAAGCCAGAGATGGTAGTTGACAAAAAAAATGGCGGAAAGCGAAAAATAAAGGGTACAAATATAAATTGTCACCGCACAGATATATTAAAATTGGAGGATGTTGACATACTTGTTTATGACTTCAATTTAACAAAGAGAGGAACTCTTCACTTCAAGGCGATAGAGATTCTGAAAAGGTTGTTACCAGAAGGTACAGTGTTGAGATGGGAGTCTACTGAAACTAGTCGTAGATCTAGAAGAATTTTGAAACCTGAAATGGTGGGCATGCATGTGGACTCAGATGGGGCACTAGTTGATGAAAGAGAAGAATATGGAACATCTTCGTCAGCATCTAATCACTCATCTGAAGATGTGAATTTTGATGGTGTGCAAGAAAATATGCGTGATTTTGAATAATTGTTTAAGACAGTTTATATAATTGATGTATGCATCGTATCTTGAAATAAAAAAATGTATTTCCATATGGTGTTAAATGAGAAGTTATGAGTCATTTTTATGTTGTTGGATTATATGTCTTAATTATGATAATTTTTATTGTTTAGAATATCTACAATGCAACATTAAATTAGAGATATAATGTATGTTTCATTCAATATACAAATAATGACTTTTGAATTCATGTAGTGATGTAATTTGTTCATAATGTCAGGGTTTTTTAATTTTATGGTTGAAAAATTTTCAATTTCTTCTGTATCTAGCATGTTATGGTTGAGAACATGTTGAATTTATACTTAAGGAAGAAAAATGTTATTCTACCAAAAACATTAGTGTGTTTTTTTCCTCATAAACAACTTTGTTTGGCACATAAAAATTCGATTTTACTAGCATTTTTTAAAAATTTTGAAGATTGACCCTAAAAAAAATCATCGTTCCAGTGTCATCACTTTTTCGTTTTCAAGCTGTATTTTGCACGAAAATTTTGTTTTCACTGCCATTTTTAAAACATGTTCAAAATTGACCCTAAAAATAAAAAACCATTGTTCCAGTATACACACTTTTCATTTTTAGCACTGTTTTTTATGTTTTTTCGAGGTTTTTTTGCCAGAGTTCCCGTTTTGAGTTTATATTTCTCGTTTCAAAGTTTACATTGTTAACAATTTCATAAATGGGAGAAAAGATCATCTCTGGTTCTTTCTATCTTCACAGAGGAGGCCAATGTATCTTATTTAGTCATCTTTGTGGTCCTTATTTCATTCTTCAGGCTTGCCACTTGACCAATGTTCTTAAGAGTGGATAAATTTGACAAAGCCTCATACATTTCTTGAGCATGGTCAATGTTGGCTATGAATGGGATGAAATTTTCCTTTATTCCTTCTACCATTAGGTTCATGGCCACTAATTCCAAACATTTGAACTTAAAATTATCAGCATCATTGGAGTCTTCTATAGGCTTCTTTACTTTTCCTTTTACCTAGTACCTTCTTCTTTTCAAGGATGAGGTCAATCCTCTTCTTCCAAGATTTTTAGTTTGAGGCTCCTTCAAGTTTGTTCTCTCCCTTGATTGTGTTAGAAACATTCCTTGAATATAGTAGACTTTTTCATTGGAATAATCATTGTGAATGATCCCTTGATCAAATGCTTGAAACTTCCTTTAACTTCTTTCTTCACCAAAGCTCTGATACCATGTTAGAAAATCAGAAAGGCATAAATATTTTCTTATACTTGATAATTACTTGTAATGTTATTGATTTATTATTAGGTTTCTTTATATTTTATTTACTTTAGTTCATCAAGGAATTACCCAAGAAATAGCACATAAATCAAGGGACACCAAATATAGGCTCACAGCCAGGGAAAAACCCCTCTCTATGGGAAAAACCAGTTAGTAATTATTCCTTCAATAGTTTTTCCTGAGATATTCCAAGACTCTAGACCTTGACAGAAACTTTCCTCCGCACCATGTCAGCCTTCTTCTTCTCCTACAGATGATTCTACTAGACCTAGCAGCAGTAGTAGCACTTTCTCGACCCGGCAACTTTGACATTGCTATAGAGACTTTGCTCTTCACTTAGAAACTTCGATCTTGGCCCTATACAACTTCCAGAAGCAACAGCATCCAACAACAACAAATTTGATCTATAACAACAGCATCCAACAACAACAACTTCGACCTATAGCAGCAGCAATTGGCTACGGCATCAACTAGAGAACTTTGATCTTCCAAACAAGAGCATGAGAGAGAGAGAGAGAGAGAGAGTTGCACCAAGATTTCGATTTTCCTTACTTCGTTCTCCTAGACCAAACGTGCACTCCTTTTGCCTTATTTCCTTCACTTCGCACTTTTTCCCAGCTTCGATAGATATCAAACTTGCTTGAGCTGATTGTCCTCCAAATGGAATTTGAATTGCTTCATTTATAGTCCTTAGGTGAGGCTAAATATCCTTCTTTGAGGCCAACTTTATCATCTTAAGGCCAACTTGGTGTGGAGGTAACATAATTCATATTTGACTCAATACTTAACCTTTTTACATGATTCAAAAGCCCAAGAAGGCTCTCTTTAAAAGTAAAATGACTCTATTGACTCATAGTAAATCCTAGAAGTCCTCAATGGGGACTTTAACCTAAAACATGATGACCCAAGCATGAAACCCATGCTTTAATAAGTCATAATAATAATAATAATAATCATTTTATTTATTCTTTGGACAAGTACATTACATGATGACTCAAATATGTTAGTGAAGACCAAACCTAGTTACATTTTCCAACGTCGAGGAAAACTTGCACACACATCCCCTCTTTTTGAGGATGATGCCCAGTTTAAACCCTAGAATATTTAGGGCTCCAGACTTGTCAATAATAGGGCTTGAATACATTACAATAATATAGCCAATGTTTGCTCAATATCTCAGTAGTAGGAGTATAATTTGAGTAAGAAAGATAATACACCATCCCAAAACCACTTGGGCCTTTCAATCATCCCTTCCAGAGGGGATGTGACAAGACCCACAATATTAGGATATCATAAGAACTTAAATCAAAATTGTGATTGTGTCTCTAACTACCCAAAGAATGTCACATATTAGTTTCATAATTTTATCAATATTATAATGAAACATACTATTCTAAATAGTTGAGCTAATGTAGCCATCAAATGCCCTTGTGTGGCCATTAGATGGCATTACGTATTATGTCATTCCTCCATACTATTGACCAAAGGAATAAGAACATGTTCACAGGAAGATGTAATTACATAATATTCCCCATTAATGATGACTTTTAACAGCCTTAAGAAGTCAGGAAGTGTATTATTCAAGGAAAAGCCTTGGGTGCAATAAGAAACCAACAGCAAAATGTAATTAGATCCTAATAAATTTATAAGTAAGGGTGTCTCTACTTATAGGATGACAACATAAAAAAAAAAAAAAAAAAAAAAAAAAAAAAAAAAAAAAAAAAAAAAAAAGAAAAAAAAAAAAAAAAAAAAAAAAAAAAAAATGATAAAGTTGCAAGGAGGGGAGACCTCACTTCTATCAAAAAATCAATATATCAAAGAACAAGCTCTCGTGAATGATAGTAAAGAGTATGCAAAAGCTAAAAGTGATCTGACATGTTGAAGCATCAATAACCAACAATAGTGCTTCAACCAAAAACCTAAACATGGTCACTCAATTATCAAAAAAATTAACAAGTGTTCTAATATGCACAACATGCAACACAAATAATGCATCATGCCATTGCCAAAGCTCCAAATAACTCTATGATTGAAAGAAGGCATCATGCTTCACAGAGGAAGAAAAATATGTTATAATAGAAGAGTTGGTATGTGGAAAATGCTCATGAATAGTGGAAGAAACATGTCTATAAGATTTGAGTAAGGAACTTTGAATGCACTAGAATGGGTGGTCATCAAGCCACCCATTATACCATTGGATGGTGGGAGTTAAACAAGGCCTATTAGGGAAATTTTATGGTCTAAAATGGTTCTCCTTAGGAAAATAATAAAGTAAAAGTTATGAATCCTCAAAGTGAAAGAAAGAAAACTACTTTTTATCATATTTTTTTACCTATCTCCTTATAGGTCTACTCAAATGTCATGTGTGGGCACTTGTTGGATTTGGAATTCAATTCTATATCCAACAGATAACCACTTTGAAAACTTTTAATACATATATAGTGAGATAAATTGGAAATACGTGGAAAACAAATTGTGTTTCTTAACCACACATTTTTTCATGTATTTGTATTTTATCTCATTGTGGATTAAACAGAAAAAATCATGTAGTTTTAGTTTGTTATGAACCAGCTCAAGAAAAGATAGGAAAGATAGATCAACGCCTTAGAATTCAGCCTCTTCGAGGGGGCAACCTCCTTTACATTACATAAATGAACAATTCTTGGGTGATACAAATGAAAAAACCTCCTTTCTATATATAGGAGTCTAAGGAGTCATAATATAACCCAGCCGACCTAACAATAATAATATAAAGCCACAAAAATAACAATAGAGGGATTCTATGGGACACAGTAATAACAATATAGGGATAATAGGGGCACAACAATATTAATAAGGGATGCAACTACAATATTAATTGGGTAATCACTAGTGTTATAGGTACCCAACAATCAAGCCTTAATATCCCTATGTCCAAAAGAGTGAAATTGAACGTATGGTTGTAAAAATCTAGAGGCTAGTATAATTCAACCTTGTCAAAGTTCTTTCTATGTGCTAGTAATATTGGTGCATAGGAAGGATAAATTTCCCATTCCTATCATTGATGAATTATTGGATAAATTAGATGGAGAAATTTAGTTCACCAAATTGGATCTTCCTTCTGGATATCATCAAATAAGAATGAAGACTAAGGACGTTCTAAAAACAATGTTTAGAGCTCATGATGGTCAATATGAATTTTTGGTCATGCCTTTTGACCTTACCAATGCACCTTCTACATTTCAAGGTTTGATGAATTCTACTTTCAAACCCTTGGAAACTTTTTATTAGTATTTTTTGATGATATACTAATCTACACCAACTCTTGGAAGGATCATGTTCAACATGTTGACATGGTGCTCAAGCTATTGGAGGAGAAACAATTATATGGAAAAGCATCCAAATGTTTCTTTGGAGAGCATGAGGTGGAATATATGGGTCATATTGTATCTCATGAGGGTGTTAAGGTAGACCCTAACAAAATTAAAGCCATTAATTAATGGAAAATCCCAACATCCTTAAAGCATCTACAAGGATTTCTCGAGTTGACAAGGAATTATCGCAAGTTTGTTAAGAATTATGGGAGAATAGAAACACCTTTAACAACATTACTGAAGAAAGATGCATTTCCTTGGATTTTATAAGCAACTAAATCCTTTGAGCATATTAAAGAGGAAATGTGCCAAGCATTGGTCATAACTACTCCAAACTTCACAAAAACCTTTATTGTGGAATGTGATGCCTCAGGAAATGGAATTAGTGTTGTTTTAATGCAAGAAGGAAGACCCATTTCTTTTGAAAGTCATCCAATCAAAGGGAAGTATTTACACAAAGCTATTTATGAGAAGGAAATGTTGGAAATACTACATGAACTTAAGAAATGGCGACCTTACCTAATGGGAAGGAACTTTAAGGTAAAGATAGATCATGATAGTTTTAAATACTTTTTAGAACAAAGCTTATCTTCTAAAGAGCAGCAAAAATGGGTCACAAAGATGTTGGGTTATGATATTGAAATCAGCTACAAAAAAGGGAAGAAAAATGTCATTGCAGGTGCACTCTCAAGAAAGGATGAGGACGTGGAAGCATTTATTTGTGCCATTTCTATTATCCAACCAGATTGGATAACCAAAGAAAGTGATGAATGGAATAATGATGAAGAAGTGTGGGCACTCATTTAAAAGTTGAAGCAAGATCCAAGTACATCCGATACATTTAGCTGGAATAATGATTCATTATGGTACAAAGATCACTTATACCTTTGTAATAATTCCCAACTCAAACAAAGGATTATTTTGGAATTGCACACCTCTCCCTTATGTGGGCACTCAGGATTTTTAAAAACTTACCACAAGGTTAAGAAGGAATATTTTTGGGATGGCCTTAAATATGACATTCAAAAGTTTGTGGTGGAATGTTTGGTTTTCCAAAAAAATAAAGTTGACACAATTAAGACCCCGGGTCTGTTACAACCTTTATCTATTCCAAGTGAATGTTGGGAGGAGGTTTCAATGAATTTTATCACAGGTTTACCCAAGTCTGAAGGGAAGAGTGTCATCATGGTGGTAGTTGATAGACTTACCAAGTATGCACACTTTTGTGAATTATCTCATCCATTTAAAGCCAATATAGTTGCTACTGCATTTATGGAAACAATTCAAAAGATACATGGAAACCCAAATATTATTATAAGCGACAGAGATCCTATTTTCACTGGACATTTTTGGATGAAATTATTTTCTTGCCTGGGTAATTAATTGGCTTATAACTCATCTTATCATCCTTAATCAGATGGGAAAACTAAGATAGTGAACAAATTTTTGGTAGGATATCCTCATTTCTTTGTATCTAGTAAACAAACACAATGGGTCAAGTGGTTACCTCTAGTTGAATGGTGGTATAACACTTCCTTCCATACTATGGCAAAAATGACCCCATTTATGGCACTTTATGGATATCATCCACCATCCATCACATCATATTTAAGATAAAATTTTAAGGTTCAAGCAGTGGAAGATCATATTGAGCATAAACAACAAGTTATACAACTCTTAAAGGATAACCTCACTTTGGCGCGAAATAGAATGAAACAATAGGCAAATCAACATCGCAACGAAAGAATTTTTGATGTAGGTGATTGAGTGTTTTTACAACTAGAACAATATAAACAAATGTCCCACAAGCAAGATAATAAGGATAATAAATTATCACCAAAGTATTATTGTCCTTACAAGGTGTTGTAAAATATTGGTACTATGGCATACAAATTGGAGCTTCATACATATTCCCGAATGTACTCAGTTTTCCATGTTTCATACTTAAAGAAGGTTATAGATGAAAAGCTCTTATTTCAAACAATATTGACAAAACTTGACGAGGAAGGAAAAATCATATTGGAACCTTAAGAAGTCACAAAAACAAAAGCTCACAACGATGAAATCGATCAATTTTAGAGTTTCTCATCAAATGGAAAAACTTACCCGTGAAAGATTCTACATGGGAGGTTGCGAATTTTATACAGAAGTGTCTAGAACTACTCAAGCATTGAGGACAACATTGTTTTGAAGGAGTGGGGCATGTTAGGTCCCTATAATACTAGTGTATTCCCTCATTGTTATTAGTGCAACCGTCTTATTGTTATCGTAGTGCCCCATAGAAGCCCACTATTTTTATTGTTATGCCCTTACATTATTATTGTTATGTTTGCTCTGATTATATTGTGACCCCTTAGACTCCTATATATAGAAAGGAGTTTTCTCATTTGTATCATCCAAGAATTGTTCATTTGTGTAATGTAAAGAAGGTTGCCCCCTTGAAGAGGCCATTTTTGAAGTCATGGATCTATCTCTTCTTCTACTTTGTGAGCTAGTTGCTAACAGTAATTGGTTGGAATGGATAGGGATTTTGTTTATTATTTCTACTTCTTGCTAGTTGATTTTCCTTATTGTTTTTGCTTAACAAACTATCTCTACTATGAACACTTCTTGGGTGACTTCTTCCAATATTTTATCAAAGAAAGGATATCCAAAATCTATATTTATTGAGCCTTTAATAATTGTTTACAATTCGTCTTCCCTCAACTAGTTGATTGTAATGGCTAGAGCTTCTGTTTATTATTTCTACCTCTTCCTAGTTGAATTTTTCCTCGAGTATTTTGATGTGAATTCAACAATTACTATAAATAGGATGGCAGTTATCCAATGAATTATTTATGATTACTTAATTAAATAAGGCATCATTATAGATGGCATTGTGCTTCAGCTCCTTGACCTTCTATAGTCAATCGAAAAGGCTAGGTGTAATTTAGATATTTGGGCAAATCCTTTTCCCTTGGCCTCATCCTTATCATAGAGGGAAACATCCTACTCTTCTTCAATTTCTCCATTCTATATGGGTATCATGTTGTGGTTGTGATCACTAAAGAAAGAAATAGAATGGGTGTAATAGAGTGAGATTATCACTCAATTTCCTAAAAAAATTGTTCCATAGTTAATTGGCACATATAATCCTTTGATTACTCATCCATTTCTCTATGCACATACTAAAAAATTGTGAATTTGAGTCCTAGTTGAATGTGGACCAAATAAGGCAAGATTTTTTTGACATTATATGAAAATATCCACCAATGGCATGCATTTTTCAATGTTTTAACCCATTCTTGAACCACATTGTGGTGACAATTCCTTGATCTATCCCTTTCCATAGGAACAAAAACATTGGAAGTTGAGAATTATTGGAGTCAAAATTTTGGTGAAGATAGTCTTACAGATTAACAAAGCCTAATTCATATATTCTAGATTAAGAGAGACAAGTAGCTAATGGCCTTACTGGATTATTAGAATTATTCAATTTTTTTTATGGTGTCAATGAGATGATTTCCCCAATTCAATAATTTTCATTACTCAGCTATTTGTCTAATAGTTTCAAGCATGTCTAGTTTTACATCAGATGTTCAATTTGTTGGTGTAAAGCATAAGTAAATGATGATATAAGTCCAATTTATGCATTATTCTATTACCCAATTAATGATCAAACCATTGGAGTCCTTTGTTATGGAAGCTCCTATGAATTTATAAATACATGCTTAAAGGTCCAATATCTTTGGAACTAGTTATTCTCTATATGATAGGCTCAAGATTCATCAAATAAGGCCACCTCATTGCAAATAGCTTGTTGATCCAAAGTTGACTTGAACTAATTACTAATGATGAATCTATTAAATTTTTCTTTCCATCGTTCAAACCTTGCAACCTAGGGCACACTCATATATGAATGAATCTATGCTTTTCCAAATACTTTCCTTCACTTAAAAAAAAAATGATCGAGATTTATGTAGGAATCAAATGAAATATAAACTTAAATAGACACACATAGATACAACAAAATTTGAACTTCAATTCATTGATAACAAAATACTGAAATTGCCTACATGCAAAATGGAAATAAATTAGCTCGGGCGATGGTAGCTTATCTATAAGAAGAGATTTAGTGGCTACATGCCTATGAACTGTGTTACAATAATGCTCACAGGAATTTTATTATTGAGAAACAAGGTAAAAACCCAAACATCTAAAAACCTAACCCTAAGAGATGAAGTGCCAAAAGATTTTGGGCCCCATTTGGGTTAATTGGTACAACTTCCTAGAGTTATAACTTTGGCATATGATCTTTGCTTTACGTACACGATGCCTTGGAAAGATCTATCAAAGGAATAAAAATTTCAATTATAAACCCTTGCCATAGGCTGTGGATTGACCCTTTTTTTCGAAAAAAACATTGTTTAGGGCCTCCAAACAGCTTTGGAAGTTCATGACCCAAAAAACTACCAAAAATAGTAAATTGTGCTACAATTAAGAAAAACTAAAAGAAATAGCATTGGTGGTCCAAGTGGAATACTCGAGTGGACACCTTCATCCATCTGGATCAGTCCTCCCTCCTTAATAAGCAATGGCCACCATATCCTTAAGTGCCTCCATGAGATGGGGAAATTTCTACTAAACTTGGTCCTTGGTGAGCCACTTGCCCTAGTTCAAGAGTTGGTCAACTTTGACAATTTTCTACAGTTGGATCCTCTATTTGCGAGTGTTCCTAATCTATGTGTCCATGATCTAATTAGTTTTGGTCTATTTAATGCATTCTGAGATGAGCTCTTTTGGTGTCAACAACTCCACATTGTCTGATGTGTCTAGCAATGGTGGAAAGTATGGATGAAGGTGGTCCACATTTAATATAGTGTGAAAGCCAAGGAATGGGGGGATTCTAAGGTTGAACTTGTTATCTCCCATAGACTTGGTGATAGTGTAAATATTGTATAAGAGTTGTCAAAGCCTACGATGGGCTTCAACGACGTTTATATAGATGTAACCAAACTTTTTCACCCACTTGAAAGTTATGGGGAACCCAATGCTGATCATGTTGTTGTTTGTATTTATCATTGGCTTTCTCTAAGATGTCATGTAACTTTTGGTGGATGTGTTGAATGTGATCAATAAACCTAGTGGCTTTATCATCTTTAGAATGAACATGGGTAGAATATTCATTTGTAGTTGCAACATCCAGTGCAAAATCAAGGGGACATAATAATTGAAATCCCAAGCCCACTTCAAAGGCGTTGTGGCCATTAAAGCTATGAAGAGATATTTTATAGTTGTGTTGTACATAGGGAAGACTCTCATCCCATGTCAGCAAATACTTAGACTTGTATATGCATTGTATATGCATACTCATATTGTTGATGAACTCTGTCTGACCATTAGTTTGGGGATAAAATGTTTATGACTTGGTGAGCTTGGTGTACAACAGTGACCAAAGGCTCAACCAAAATGTGCTTAGCAACCTGCTATCCAATCTAATATAATGGTTTGTAGGATCCAACAATGTACCCACGCTTTTTCAAGTAAGATTTTGGTAGTGGCCTCAACTATGATACTCTTCTTACAAGCAACCAATATGGCCATCTTAGAAAATTTGTTAATGAACAAAAATACACAATTGTTACCATACTTGGTAAAAGGAAGAATAGAAATATAGTCCATGGAGGTGGATTCCCAGGGTCGTCTAGGAGTATGCAGAGTAGTATACATGCCTTGCTTAGTAATAGTTGGTTTGTCAATGGCACAGGAAATGCAGGATCTGATGTATTTTCCAACATATTGTCGTAGATATTTCCAATAAAAATACTTTTATAGTATGGCCATATTTTTCTCCACATAAAAGTATCATGCAACCCAAATGTAGTGCACCTCCCAAATTAGCTTGGTATGCTCGCTCGAAGGAACACAAAGGTGGTCCAGGTAACATAGAAATTCATCCTGGGGGTGGAAGTATAGAACTTGCTTTCCATCCACTAGAATTTGGTATGTGGTGGAGAAATCTAGATCATTATTATATAGTTGCATCCATCTAGAGGTATCGTGGCAACAAGAGTTGTGAAAAATGATTAGTGTTGCAATTTATTGCCGACTGAGGAAATCTACAACATGATTGGTGTTTCCCTTGTATTTGATATTCAAATGGAATTTTTGTAGATATATGGGCCACTTATGATGGTGATCATTCTACAATTTCCCTTGGGTCTATATAAATTACAAGGGCCGATGATCTATGTGGATGAGTGTATCCTTCCCCAAAATGTAATGTTTCTATTGTCCACAAGCCTATACGATGGAACATCTCCTTACCGTAGGTGTAGTACTTCTGAACTGTGTTGGAAAGTGTCTCACTGTGATAGGCCATTAGATGCCATTACTAGCTGAGAACTATACCAAAGGCATAGTGAAAGGCATTTGTCTCAATTTCGAATGGTTGTTGCAGGTCTAGAAATGTGAGTACTATTGAAATATGTAACTAGGTTCGGTCTTCATAATGAAAAATGTAATCATGATTTTATGTATTTGATTTAAATAGAAAAATAAATTTATTATTGTCATTCTTGAGGCATGGGTTTCATTCTCAATGGAAATTTATTTTTTAGGTCAATCACCCGTTGAGTGCTTCTAGGAATTTCAATTTAGCCTACAAGTCAATTGAGTCATTTTCATGTGTGGAAGACCCATTTGGGCATGTTACATATTGTAAAGAAAATTTTATTTGAGTCAAAATAGAGTCAAATAACCTCCAAGACCTTCTCATGGTCCCTCAAGCAAGTCATCCTACATGAAAGATCAAGTTAGCCTCAAGGAAGCAATTTGTACCTCTAGAAATCCTATATATAAGAAGGAACTCGACCTCATTTGGACACACAACAAACAAGTTTAATCTCCTCATGAAAGAAGCTAGAAAAGAACAAAGCTCAAGGATAAGAAGAAGAAAAACAAGATCAAATTTTCTGGATCTCTCTCTCTCTCTCTCTCTCTCTCTCTCTCTCTCTCTCTCTCTTGTGTTAGGATTTCTAAAGTTGTTGGGAAATTTGAATTGTTGGAAATTTGTTGTCAAGTTGTAGAGCTAGAAAGTTTTCGGGAAAGTTGAAGTGATGGAAAGTTATTAGGAAAGTTGAAGTTGTTGGAAAGTTGTTGGGAAAATTGAGTTGTTGGAAAGTTGTTGTGAAAATTAAGTTGCTGGAAAGTTGTTGGGAAAGTCAACATTGCAGAAGAAACTGCTAGGGTCAAAGTTGCAGAAGAAATTATTGGGGTCAAAGTTGCACAAGGAACTGCTCGGGTTGAAGTTGCAAAAGAAACTATTGGGCTTGAAGTTATTGAAGAAGTTGTTGGGGCCGAAATTGATGGAAAGAAAGCTCATTAAGGAGAAAGGTTGCATTGGAAATGGAGGGGTATTTATCAAAGGGATTAGGTCTTAGAATCATCATTTGAAGATTCTATAAGAAGATAATAATTCTTGTGGGTTTTCCTCTCAAGAGGAGAGGTTTTGGCCCTAGGTAGAAGCCTACATTTTCAGTTGTGTTGTCTCTTTGATATTTATTGGTTGGTATTTGTTTGACGATAGAAAACAAAATAATAATCAAGTTAAAGAAGAAACTAATCATGTTAAGTAAAAATACATCACAAGAAGTTATCAATGTAAGAGAATTTTTTTAATCTAGCTAACATATATTTCTCAGCATGGGATTAGAGCTAAGGTGACTAAGATAAGAAAAGGAAGTTTGAAGGTCATTATTGAAGAAGGATATAGAAGGACTAACCCACTCATCATCTTGAAGGAAGGAACTAAGGAGTATCTAAGAAGACCTTAAAACCCTATCTAATCCAAAGAAGACTTCTACACTTGGAGCATTTTTGGGAAGCTCATAGATTATAAAGTCATCATCACAAGAAAGAGAAGGCCTCAAGGACACTTCCTCCACTCAAACAAGGACTACACATTGAAGCATATTGAAGTCGCTATATCCTAGGAAAGCATGAAGAAGCATTTCCATCATCATCATCATGGAAATCAAAGAAATTTCCATCTCATTGAAGAAAGGATCACTTTTCAAATCATACTTGAAGGAAGACATCTTTATCTCTAAGAAATCTTTTGTTATCAACATCATCAAGAAAGCTTAAATTTGAAGATATTATCATCAAAGGAGAATCTTCACTTGAAAAGTAAGTATATTTATTTCTATTTTTGAATCTATCAAAATTACTTCATTTTGCAAGGAAATTAATAAATTGGTTGGGTCATTAAATTTCCTTTCATGGAAGAAGAGGAGAGATTTGATCCTCATAGAGAATCAAGTTATTGGGCAAGTTAAGGGTTCAATCTCCAAAACATCTCAATAGGAAGCTCAAATATTATCAAATTATATGGAAGGGGAAATAAGGGCTCTAGGAATCCTTATAGAATCAATCAAGTATCCCTCATCCCTTATGTTGCAAAGTTGGAAGAATCAAAATAAATATATGATAATCTAGTAGAATTTTTCTTCGTAAGAACTATTGGAGAAGTTATATCTTTGAGAATCGAGTTGTACAAGATGAAGGTATGAAAGGAAGAAGGAATAGCATCATATCGTATGATGGTGTCACAAATAAGAGACCAACTACAAGAGTTGGTGGAAATAATGTTTGACAAATAAATGACCACTGTGGTGCTTAATGCACTACCTAATGAATGGGGTAACTTTGTATCAAGTATCTATGGAAAGAAGGAAGCTACTCCATTAATTGAACTTTGGTAATTATGTAAGACTAAAGAAATTAGGTTGAAGGAAAAAAGAAATTTTGGATCAAATGAACAAGTTCAAGCATATACTGCCATGGCTAAGAGAAAAGGAATGTTTTGGAAGTTTGGTCCTCGGAAAAAGAAGAATAACGACATGTCAAATATCCAATGCTATGGTTGTTAGGAATATGGGAATTTCAAGAAATATTTTCCTAAGCTCAAGAAGGAAAACAAGAAAAGGAATGAAAGGAATGAAGCTTATGTCACCAAAGAAGTGGATGAACCTGAAAAGAAGAAATCAAGGAAGGAGGAAGCGAAAGATCTCTACTATGTCTGAGATAATATCCTTCACTTAGTTCTTTTAATTTTTTGTAAACTATAAATATCATGATAGAAAGCACCACAAGGATGATAGGATGCATAAGTATTAGAATATAAATGACTTCATAGTAGACATTCTACACAGTTGTAGTTGTCATCACGATAGAAAGTAAGTAGCTCATGATATCCTCATTCAAAGCATGAAAATACAATCAAAGTATATATATGGTTGGAAGAATGTCATCTAGCACGATAGAAATCTAAGGAATCATCATACATAATCGTGGTTGGGAAGGAACATTTGCAGAATAAGGATCACCAAGATCCTCCACTAGAATCTTAATGAGAAAGTTCACTTGAAAGAAAAAAAAGGTGTCCTTGATAGTAAAACATTCCACCTTGCATGCGATCCTTTATTTAGAAGGACGATGGTATGATTAGATAGGAGTGCAACATGTCAAGATGGTTGAAGTACTTTCAAGCAAGGAAAGGAATATATCAAAGGAAGTTTATATGATCGAAAGGAGAGGTCTGTACATATTTGATAGATTAAGTCATGTCATCATATAGTTGCGGAATTCATGGTTCAATGCTCTATCTCATGAGAATGATCGAAGAAGGATATATTCCTTTAGAAAGATGCATAAAGACATATGTCTTGAAATAGTTCACATATTGATAAGATGAAGTCAAAATAATATCTCCTCATATGGAGTATGAAGTGGTTGACAAAATGAAGTAACTATGTATTGAAGTTCCTGGGGATAGATATGTGAAGAAAAGAAGGAAATGTCATGAAAGATGTGACTATAGCCATGTAAGATAATATAAGTGATCAATGATGACTAAAATAATTGGCTAAGACATCTCCATAGAGATATGAAGACCTTGATAAAGTTTGTAAAGGAAGAAGACCCTTAACATTTAAAGTCTTGGAGATGGTTTATGAATGTGCAGGATGTTGATGTTGAAAGAAAGAATATTTCATGATGAAATGCCATCATAAATGGTAACTTTGATTTGATTTGATTTTTTATTTTTGAATTTTTGAACAACATCTAGTTGGGTTGTAATAGAGCTACTGAAAAGAGAGTTGTATATGTCACCTACAACTAACACTCATGTGACCTGATGGAAGATCCTGAAAGAAACATGACCTCGAAGAGGTAGCTGGATGAAAGAAATCCATATGTGAATTAGAATCTTTGTTGTGAATCTTTTTATGGAATATTTTGAAGCCAAAGCTTTAGTGTCAGCTCGTCTCCTTCCCAAGCTGTGGAAAAGGTATGTAGATGACACTAATGTCATCTGGTCCCATGGACAAGAGGAGTTGGATCTCTTCTTCAATCACCTCAACTGTCAGTCCTATGCCATTAAGTTCACCATGGAAAAGGAGGTCAATGGTTGCCTCCCTTTCCTGGATATTATTATATCTAAGAATAAGGATGGTTCTCTCTCCCACTCATTGTTCTAGAAGAAAACACATACTGAGCCGTATCTTCATGCCGATTCCCATCATTTCTCTGCTCAAAAGATGGGTGTTCTTAACACCCTCGCTACTCATGCCCTTAGGAGTTATGATAATGAGAGCTTTGATAAGGAGATATCCCATATCTTTAATGTCTTTGTGGAGAATGGCTATAGTAGGCGCCTAGGTCAGAAGGCTTTCCTTAAAGCCTCTAAACATTTGTTAATTAAAAAAGAACCTAAAGAGCGCCGACAAGGTGTCCATCTTCCCTATGTCCAAGGAACCACGAACAAGATTGCTCGGATCCTTAAGAGGTATGATATTCCCTCAACCTTTAGGCCCCTCAACACCATTCATAAATCCTCCGATCGGTGAAAGATCCCGTTGACCCTAAGGACATGAAGGGTGTCTACTTGATCCCTTGTTCTTGTGGGACCCCCTATATCGGGGAAATAGGGTGCTCTATCCATTAGAGGATCAACGAACATGCAACTGACCTAAGACATGGGAGAACCAAGTCTTCAGTGTTAGCAGAGCATGTGGAAAAGTCCAAGCATCAGGTTTTTATAAAGGAGGCCAAGGTTATTGCCAAAGTTGCTCAGTTCCATCATCATAAATTCAGGGAAGCTATTGAAAGTGAAAGAAGGCCTAATCATCTCAATAGAGATGACGGCTGGAAGATCAGTAGCTATTGGATCCCTTCCCTTTCTTCCTAGTCTTTCTTTTC
>APFE030208897.1:47287-62469 GCA_000404065.3 Pinus taeda
TAATACTTTTAATGATTTATTAAACTACCAATTTAATTAAATTTACTTTATACATATAATTTTATATATAGGTAAGGTCCCTTATTTACTTTTAATTTATAACTGGTTTATTTGACCCTGGTCCTTAGTCAAATTTAGATGTTGTCCTAGTTAGCCATTGGAGGCTCTACTCAAAGTATTTAACTGGCAAAGGTAGATCTGATTTTTCAACTTGTCTTGACTATGAACAACACTGGTTGGTTCGAAACGCATCGACAATGATTTTTTGAATTTGATTTACGCCGAAATCTCTTCTTATAATAGAAGATCACTTTCTGATGAAAAGAAGTATGACTTGACTATTTGTTCAACCCTATGGCTCATTGAAGGAATGTGATGGATGGATGATTCATTGTGAAGAATAATTAGAAGATAAAGGCTCCATGATGAAAAATTTGAAGTTCATGACATTGAAAGGAGGAGAACTACAAGTAGCTAATAGTACGTTGATCTCCACAAAAAATCTACTATTGGAAATAAGTCCCTAGTTGAGAGGGAGCTTGGGCAAGTCCCTGGTTAAGGGGGAGCTTGGTATATTCCCTTTATAGGAATGAGTTGATCGTCCCTAGTTAATAGGGAGTGAAATATATGGTTCTCTACTTCATGTGTCATGCACTAGAACGGGAATAATATCGATAAGTCTTAGTGAAGACCATGAGGAGAGATATACACATCATTCTTGTCTTCATGTTGTGAAGAAATAATGGAGGATTGAGTAAGCATTTGAGATTGATTTTGATACTCTTTGAGGTTATGGTAGGGCATCCAATAGGTAGGAGTAGTCAAAGAGGAAATTCCTTAAGGATGTGTTATTCCAAGATAGGAATTTTCCTAAGAGGACATACCCTATGAACACTCGGGTGGGGTATGTGCCTTGAGAGACAATGATGATGGTGTCTATTAGTCATTGGTTTTGCCAACATTGTTCTTTAATATTGTGGAGAGATTGAGATGTTATTCAAGGCCTTGCTATGTGACAGTGAGGATTTGTATCATGAGATTCTCTGGTATAAGATGATAAGATAGCTTATCAGATGGTTTACCAATCCAACTTTTCTTATGAGAATTCTTCAGTTTGAGAATGTCCAAGTACCATGTATGGATTATGAATACCTCCCTAGGTAAGAGGGAGTGTTCAAATATGTAACTAGGTTCGATCTTCATAATGACAATTGTAATCATGGTTTTATGTGTTTGATGTAAAAAGAAAAATAATTTTATTATTCTCATTCTTGAGGCATGGCGTTCATGCTCAAGGGAATTTTTTTTTAGGTAAAGCACCCATTACGTGATTTTGGGGCTTGTCATTTAGTCTACAATTCAATTGAGGCATTGTCATGTATGGAAGGCCTATTTGGGTATGTTACATATTGCAAAGAAAATTTTATTTTAGTCAAAATAAAGTCAAAGACCCTCCAAGACCTTGTCATGGAACCTCAAGCGAGTCATTCTACATCAAAGATCTAGTTGGACTCAAGGAATCAAGTCGTACCCATGGAAATCCTATATATAAGAAGGAACTCACCTCATTTGGACACACAAAAAGAGAGTTTGATCTCCTCAAGTAAGAAACTGGAAAAGGACAAGAATCAAGGATAAGAAGAAGAGAAACAAGATCAAAGTTTTTTGATATTTATCTCTTTCTTGTGTTAGGTTTTCTAAAGTTGTTGGGAAATTCAAAGTGCTATAAATTTTCTAGGCAAGTCGAAGTGCTGGAAATTTTTTGGGAAGGTCAAAGTGCTCGATAGTTTTTCGTCAAGTTGAAGTGTTGGAAAGTTATTGGGCAAGTCGATGTTGCTGGAAAGTTGCTAGGAAAATCGATCTAGAAAGTTATTGGGTAAGTTGAAATTGTAGAAGAAACAGTTGGGGTTGAAGTTTCAAAAGAAACTGCTAGGGTCAAAGTAACAAAAGAAACTTCTAGCCTTGAAGTTGGTGAAGAAGTTGTTGGGGTTTGAAATTCTTGGAAAGAAATCTCATCAAGGAGAAAGGTTGACTTGTTCTTGCAGGGGTCTTTGTCAAGGGTCTTAAGTCTTGGAATTCATCATTTGAAGATTATATAAGAAGATAATAATTCTTGTGGGTTTTCCTCTCAAGAGTAGAGGTTTTGGCCTAGTTAGCAACCTACATTTTGTGTCCTCTTGTCTCTTTGATGCATTGTTTGCTAGTGTTTAATGATAGAAAACACAATAATAATCAAGTTAAAGAAGAATATAATCAATTTAAGTAAAAATAAATCACAAGTAGTTATCAAAGTAAGAGAAATATTTTAATCTAGCTGCCCTAGATTTCTCAACAAGTACTAGTGCACAACAAAGGTGGTGCTTTAGCTCAACAAATGCCTTATGTTGAAACTGAGACCAATTTTTTTTTTCTTTCACTCCACCCTTGGTAAGTTGACTCAAATCCTATGTGATATGAGAGAATCCCAACGTGAACTTCTGATAAAAATTGGTAAGGCCCAAAAAGTTGCGAAGCCCTGTTAGAGTGCTTGGGGCTATAGGATGAATATGCATCACTTGTGGTCATCCGTCAAAGGATATGGGCAAAGTATTCAATCATTATATTCCTTTTTCACTCGAGGGGCTTGATCTAAGGGGATCCCTAAAGAGTACCAGTGGAATGGTAAGAAGGCTCAAAACTCAAAGTGGCAGAATCTGGGCAAACTTAGCATTGGATCGAAGTGCTCGTCATCTTGATTTCAACAGTTTGAATGACACTCAAATACAAGTTCATATGAAGAAGTTAAAGAAAGTCAAAGACAAATTTTGACTTGGATAGGTGGTAGGAGGAAGTGACGTGGAAAAAACTTAGCAAATGGGGAAGCGTCAAGTGGCGGGGGGACATTAGCTCTACATTTTGTTGATCGTAAAAGGAAGAGGTCCGCGGTTAAGGAATCGACCCCAACACTACCAAGTTGTTATTGCGATTGCAAAATCGCAGATCGAAGGTAGGTCGACGGTCTTACAAATTGGCCCCTGATAGTCAAGGTTACAATTGAAATATCAAAATTTCATATCGCACAATGCCACGTTCGTAAATAGAAAGACCCGCTGGTTTCATCAATTGGGATACACTGATGTTCCTAGATGCAATATGGTATAGAGTGTGGGTTTGAAAACTCGTCTGGTCCATCGAATCATACAATGCAATGGCCCATATGGAGGATCATCCCTGCCTCAACTGATTGTGATTTGCGAAGGGTTATTGATGCCATAAAGTATGGTTGTCGATGGTAAAGGCCACTGGGTTTAGGAGTACACTGATTTATCCATTGTTTTGAGTTTTAATGTGAAAATGGTCTGTGCACTGTGTGGATGAAATTTTTTTCTATGTTTGACAGGTTTTTTACCTACGTACTATTCACGACCTGAGAATCTCTATTGGAAACTCTCGCCTACTAAACTTGTCATCTATTTGGAACTAACCAGGATTGAGGAGTTGACCGGTCAAGGGTATATATGGGACGATACACACATGAAAAAGGTAGAGACTAGCATGACAGTTCAGAAACCATTGCGTGTTGCAGTAACTTGACCTGGAAGCGAGTCAAAACCTCTCCTTGAGTAGAACGAAGGTTCTGAGAGGGTGGAGAAGCTTCATTTCTCCGAATTGGGTGTTCGGATAGGCGATTCTGCATGATTTTTCAGCAAGATTTCATTGCTTCTATCTATTTCTAAAGCTGGGCTCTCCATTCTTTGTCCATATTCTAGCTTGGAGGTATAAGGATTGTAAATGAATGTTTCTCTTACTTTATCTCTTTTGATGCCACTTAATGAATGAAGACCTCCCCAATATTGAGAACGGCCCGGAGACGTAGTCCAAATTGGATGAACTCCATAATCAAATCTTTGTTTAATGGTTTCATGCTTATGTTTTTATTTCCACATTATTTTTATGTGCTTTTAAGTTCCATGGTTGATAAGCTTTGTTTCATGTAATTCTGATGCATCTATAAGTAAAATATATTAGATCAAGTTTGGTATCAAATCCAAGTTCTTTGTTAATGCAAATTGCATGTGTATATGCTAACTTGGAACAAACTGCAAAAAGGCGAAGGAACACTTAAGTCCTTTGATCCTGAAGTAGGATGTGCACAACGAAGAATAAACATGGAAAATGAAGAATCTCATTGGGAAGAGGGACATAATTTCCACAAGGTATTCTACAATATGGTAGAGAAAGTGGACAAGTTGTTTTCAGAGTATGAGAAGGCACTTGGGCACAAGAAGGAAGATGTTGATCACAATGGATAAAAAAAGCACGAAGGTGGTGGAGAAGAGCCTCCACCCTCTCCTTCTTCAAGTGATAGTTGTCATCATTGTAATCACGATTTCAAACATACATCTAAGAAACCATTCTTCAAGCTAGATGTAAAGTTTGACCTGCCCATGTACGATGGATAGTGTAGTGTAGAAAAACTTAATAATTGGATAAGAAAGATAGAGGTCTACTACATGTCAGAGAGCATGTTGCATAAGGGAAACAAAAATTCACGTAACCTTCTTTCCTCTTGGTCGAGTTTTATTTCTGCATTAAAAGACTAATTTTACCCTTTGGGTTATAAACAGAAGGCACTAATGGAATGGAAATATCTAAGGCAAGGTTAAGGCCAAAATGTGAAAAGCTTCACTAAAGAATTTTTGAAATAAGCATTGAATTAGGGAATCTCATTAGATTCGCCCAAGACTGTAACTAAGTATGTTGGTGTGTTGCATAGTTACATAAGACATTCACTTTAATTTTTGAAGCCTACTATGATCGATGCATCTAGCGTAAAGGCAATTCATCTTGAAAGCTGAGGCAAGAATGACAGAGATGATCAAGCCAAGAAAACACTGTTCAACCCTCAGCATGGAAAATTGCAGAAGAAAAGTAAGGGGAATGATAAGAAGGTCATCACATCCAAGAAATGGGATGGAGAAATGCCATATTGCACTCATTTCAAGAGATAATATCATGACGAAGACCACTTTTGGAAGCTACATCAGGAGCTAAGCCTAAAGATATTCAGCGGAAATGGAAAGCAGAAGACAGTGGAAATAGTGCAGTGGGACCTTGGAACAGATTTCGACGATGAGAAATTGATCACAGTTGTGGGCACAAGAGGTACTCTTTCTGTTAGTAATAATTATGATTCAATTTCAAGTAATAGTTATTTTAGTTATTTTGTAAGTAATGAGTGAAAGAGAATTGAACTATTCCACATTAGGGTTATTATAAAACACATAAAGGTGGAAACTCTATTTGATTCAAGTTCCCAAGAAAATTTAATCTCAGAGTCCTTAGTGAAAAATTTAGGCCTCGAAACTAAGCCTCATCTGAGTCCATACCCAGTCAGTTGGGTAAGCGATAAAGAAAAATTACAAGTGGCCAAGCAGTGTAGGGCCAGATTTGCTATTTCTTCCAAATTCGTTGATGAGGTAGAGTTAGATGTTGTGCCTTTGGATATTTGTGGAATTATCTTGGAAAGTCCATATCTATATGAAAGAAAGGAAGTTTTATTTCGGCACAAAAATAAATACCATCTCACGAAGGATGGGGTAGAATATATAGTCAGATCTCATCATACGAAAGTCTTTAGGAAAAATTAAATGGTTGGTTAGTTCTAGCAAAGAGTGCATGCTCATGGTAGTGAGAGAGAAAGAGGCTAACGAAGATGACTCTTTCAAAGGTTGTGATCCTGATCATATGAAAGAATTGTTAGAAATTATTTCTGACTATGATGGATTATTTCAGGAACAAAGAGGATTTCCCCCAAAAAGGGAAATCCAACATGAGATCCATTTACCACAGGATTCTCCTTTATCGAATATTGGTATGTACAGGATGGCTTCTGTTAGAGTCCTATAGTGATAGGATTCATAATTTTGAATTGGATGAGGTTAAGTATTGTAATATTGTACATACCTTTGCTTTCTGCAAATGTTTCCATATTAAAATTAAAAAAATGTAAAGAGGGTATGTCCTAAGAGAAATATCAAAGGACAAAAATAATAACAAAAGATTAAAAAAAATGAAAAAAATGTGAACCCCAAACAAAAATAGATCATGAAAGTGCGTTAATCCAAGTAACACTACTCTTTACTTTACTGTCTAAAATAATGGTTGTTTGCAGCTTGTCATACATGCCATAACCCATGAATAGTCAAATTGTTTAATCTTGACTACTTCATGCTTTAAATTTCCTGTTTATAGTTATAGGATAAATATCTGGCCAAACTGTTTAATCTTGGTAGATCAGTAGATGGGTATAGAAATAAAAGGAGCTCATCAGTTTAATCTGAGACCTTGGAAGATATAAGGTTAGAAGTAGATAGTTTATTTTTCAAAAAAAAAAGGAAAGAAAGGGTCTGCTAGCTTAAATGCACCCAACAAAGTGAAGAAAATTTTTCAGGGTAAGTAAAAGGGTAAGTAGAAGAAAGGTTGCAGAAAGTACAAAGTTGATTGAAGCATAAGAACATCTATCATGTTTAATCATGTGTTTTAGTAGGCAGGAGTAGTCACCAAAGTAAAGGATGCTTATAAGCTGATTTGGTTAACTTCCCCTTCATTTGATTTCACCCTCCACTAAATACTTAATAATTTCCCCTTTTACCCCTTCATTTCTTATAAAGACACCATTTCCCTTCATTTTTACCCTTGTCCCCTTGGTTTCACACGTTCCCTGGCAAATTACCCTCCAAATTCATTCCCCTACCCAAAAATCCTTTTTTCCCTAGTGTGAAACCCCTTTCCCCTTTAAAAAATCACTTTCTCATGAGTAAATCTCCCCAAAAACCCCAAAAAACCCAAAAAACCCTTTATCCTAAGTTTTACCCCCCCACCCCCCCCCCCCCCATTATTAATTTACCGCAAATACATTTCCCCTCAAATTTTTTTAACCCTCCACCCTGGTAACGTAAACCAACCTCGCTACATAAACCACAGCCGTTATATTTTTAATCCCGCCATTACCCATAATTTAATTATGAACCATTCGTAATTAACCCTTGGGCCCCGCTAATTTCCACCCCTATTCCCATCGTGCAACTTTAGCATGCCATAACTGTTAGGTCTGTCACCCCCATATCTAATGTGCCACACTCATATCGAATTCATTCACCTCCCAAAGTTTACTCACCCGAGAGCACGTGATATGAGTGGTTTTGCCCAGGCCCCTTTTGGTTACATGGCAACTCCACGTTAACTCGCATACTCTTGGGAAAATGCCACCCATCGCTCAAAATTGGTGTGATGGCTCCCTAAATTGCCACTGTGATGAAAGGAAAAACCATCAATGCTCACTAAATGAGTTTTTCGCGCCAAATTTTAATTGCTACCGATTAAAAGGCCGCGAACCCCTATTTTCACCCTTTTCACTCGTTTTCTCTACAATAATTTCCTAAACATTCTTGTGCAAACCCGAGCTTCTCCAACTATTTTTGACCACCAATTGCCTCTGGAACAAGCTTTGAAGGCCCAGTGTATCTCTCCAGTGTGAAATTGAAGTCACAGAATCCTCTGTAGTGACCATTCAAAACCAATTTGCATCCTAAACCACAAATTCCAGGCATTTCAATAGAGAGACAAAATGACCCTCTCAATTTAAAACATACAGTGAACTCAAGAAATTGAATTTAATTGATTTCCCTTTGAATTGAGAGTATTTTACCCTAAAATACCAAAAACCCTATCCTGCAAACTGCCAATACCCTATCTCTAAACCAAACACATTCAAACTTTACTTCTAGAGATCTATAAGCCCAATTTCCACATTTTATCATAAAGATGGCTTCACAGACCTCCCTAGATGTTAGACCTGTATCAACCCCTCATCTGGACATTGACCATTTGGCACTAGCAGACAGGGATTTCCAAATTAAAAACACTGCTACTCCAGGCCACCTTCTGCAAATCCACTGTTGGAGTAAGGATAGGTTCCTAAACCATATAGATGACATTCACCTTTGGCAGTCCAATTTACCCAAATACACATTCCCAGAGGTTCACCCATTCTCTAATATTGCACACTTTTGTCATGCCTGCTATATCCCAAGCCAAAGGGTTATAGTTGCCCCAAACTAGGAATTGCTATTCACCATTACACTAGAGTCTATCAACCAGATGGTGCAAGTCCAACCTAATCCTAATCTAACCCCTTTGTCCATTGGAAACCTATTGGAACTATATATCACACTAGACCCAGTCAGAATCAAGCAAATTTTCTAGAATTTAATCATTGAGGAACACCATACTCCTACAAACACTCCACCCTATCCTGGCACCATTTGTTCAGACACTAGCAGGTGCATAATCAGCATGCTCTCATGCATCCTAGGATACACATCAGAAGAGCATGTGGATGAGGTCATTATGGCCTTTCTGTCCATTTTCACTCCAAGCAAGCCTCCAACTACCATGTTTGATTACGCCCAGTTCATTGCAGACCGAATGCATGAACAATTCACCAGGCTACCCACTGAAAGAGTTTTCAAATACTCTTGAGTGTTGTTTTATATGTTTTTATATTAATAGACATACAAGTTCCCTGTAATGATCCAAAAACTGGACACCAAGGGAAAGGAGAGATCAGTCACCTATTGGACACCAAGGGAAAGAAGAGATCAGTCCACAACATTTACTTACAAAGATTTCATAGACTCCTTTGTGTACCCAATCATGAACATGCTGACTTCAACTACTCAGCCTAGAATCAGTCAAGACATTAAGAGGGTACTGTAACTGGCCAAGAATAGCAAGGTGGGATATTGGTACTTGTACCAAAACGACACTGAGATCAGAATTTATGGCTATGATCTAACCCCTTATAAGTTGCCCAAATACCTCCCTATCAGGATATTTTCTCTTGAATACTTCAGAAATCATTAGCTCTGATGAGGTCCACTTCTTAGCTTATAGGAAGAAAACCTAGCTCGAAGTGAAAAACCAAATGAGCCCATTCATTTGCAAAAAAATAGAGGCTGGACTAGAGGCCGACAGGTTACTTCAACAAATGAAATTCAGAAACAGTTTCATCTGGCATTATGACCCTCATGGGGTCATAAACAAGCTAAGACTCAGGGTCAAGTTGGGAGCATACATCCACCACCCAAGACCTGCCATTGAACAATTTGCTAACCAGGATGAGTGGGTGGAGAACACCTTGATTGATATGGACAACAGAGTTGTGGTTGTAGAGAACACACGCATTGACTAAGAAAACAATTTGACCAGAGCTCTTTTGTGTAGGCTTCAGATTTACAAGGGCCAATGAAAATTCCTCCTGCCATACAGACTCCTACAAATGAGGAGAAGAATCCTAAGAGGAATAGGGATGAGGCATCCAACTTTGCCATGGACAATTCAGATGAACAGTTTAAGATAAATAAAAGGCCCAAGTTGAATCTCATGTCTGAGCAGGAGGAAAACATTGCATCAAAGGAAATAATTGACAGTAAGGCAATGGGGCAAATAAGTAAAGAAACAACTGAAATAGTTGCACCAATTGAAACAGAGCAACCATCAACCTCTAATACATAGATGATAGAGAGACAACAGATTATGGAGGTTTCTTGCTTTGCCAGGCCAACTAACAAGGAAAAGGATATTAAAGACAGATTCAAAGAGATAAATATGAGGAATGAAAAATTGAAAGCATAGACATATGCCAAATACCTCAAGCTCACATGACCAAAGCAAACCAGATTGATGTTAGCCTTTAACATCAGAGAAGGAAAAATGTAGGTCTCATTACTACAACCCACTGTACAACAACCAAAGACCTCAACATATTACAAGAAGACTAATTTTGAGGTCTTGGCCAGGGATTTTCATCCCATTTATTATATAGAGTTTCAAAAGCAGGATGGAGAGATTATCTACTCCACCCTCACAATAAAGGCCATGGCTGCTTACAAGCTTCAGAATTCATTTGACAATGTGATAGATCAATACAAATTGGAGAGGGCCTCTTCACAGGCTAAAGACACCAGGATAAAGTCCTTGGAGGACTTGGTTATTGAACTAGGCCATGAACCAAGTGATGTTCAGGCCACAGAGAAGCTAATCAAAAAGAAGAATGAGGACATAGTAGCCCTTAAGAAATGGCTCAAGTTTCCTCATTTGCAGCACTCACAGACAAAGGAAGTCTTAGAAATCTAGACCAATCATGAGGAAATGATGAACTTAGTGCTACAACTGAATGACTAGCTAAAGGATATGGAGAAATAGTTGGATAGCTTGATTCAACTCAAACAAGATAGTATTGATAATGCTCCTACAACTGTCATTCCAATAGTGACCATAGCTGTACCTTCTACTTTGGTAGCATCATTAGTTCCCACTGCTCCAATGGCCACTACACTACTAACATCTGCACTGACTACATCAACAACAGGATCAACAACAACAACTTCCACAAGTGATGAAGCAAACATGCCGGTCAAAGCAATGGAAGAAATGTCCATTCAAATCATTGAGATGAACAGACTAAAGGAGAAAGTCACTACCCTGGAGATAGATTGCAGACTTGCCTAGATCATGCATAAAGAAGAACAACAAAAGGCTACATCAATGAATGAAAGAACAAAAATCTTGGAGAAAGAAATGACACTGAATGAACCTATAGGTAAGGCTAAAGAGAAACTCTAGGCCAATATCATTGACTTTGTCAATGATATTTGGCCATCCATCCAGGTTATTTTTTAATAGATTGATTTAATAAAGCAGGCTACAGAAGCCATTGAAAGCGTTAAAGCAGAACTTGGAGATATGCTAGAGGAAGCAGCAAGAATCATCCACTTCCTCAACTCTAAGGACAAGTATGAGCTACAAGAACTTGAGATACCTGACAGGACAGGTACAATTTTGGAAGTCAGAAAAGTCCTCAATAAGAGAAATTTGATGTTGAACTTAGAAGATAAGTGTAAAAATATGCAAGTAGCCACTGATAGGTTCATGGATAAGTTCGTACTTTGGAAGGAAAAGGGATTATCTAATCCCTTAGTAATAAATGATAAGTTAATAACACATGAGGATTACAATAAGAAGATTAGGGAATTAGTTAGAGAACAGGTAATCACTTCATCCATGAAGGGCTTACCAACAAGCGAAATGTTGTATCAAACTTTTGAAAACTTGTTTTACCTCCAGCATGAGGTAAAACACCTGTTTGTTAATAAGCCTAATTTTTCCAAATATATAGAGGTAGATGAAATATACAGAAAAATTCTCAATATCCAATTACCAGATGAGGAAAGATGGGAAAAACTGAATGGTTTACTGTAGTAAAATACAGAGTAAAAATATAAATCTACAGTAAAAAGTAAAACAACATAGTAAAGAGATATTGACAGGTTAGCAAAGTTAAAGTGTATCAGATGAAAGGCTAAAGCAAAACAAAACATCCATCATGAAGACCAAACAACCAACTAGCTTAAAGGGAAAAAGATCAAAGAGCAAAGCCAGTAGAACCTAAATAACAGGGACAACAAACAGAAGTTCAATAGTTGCCTCTATCTTCTCACATGAAGATATTTCTTTCTCCTAGATTACTTCTCAATGCAGTTTGAGATATTCTGTAACTCTTTTTTGTATAAATACTTCATAATCCGAAGTATTAGGTGGGATTATTTTACATTTGTAAAGTTATTTTGATCTTAAAGCCTAAGGGTGAGTGTACCAAGTTCAAGTTAATAGACTAGAGCAAGTAATAAAAGCATTTTACTACAGGATTCATGAGATGAGCTATTTGCAGTGAAGTATATTCTTTGTTTGATTTTTTTACCTTCTTATGTGTTTCATAATCTTAAATGTGTTCTAAATTTGAATGAACTAATTGGAGATATCACTCAGAATTTGTTTAAGTACACTTTGTTTTGCACAGTTAGTCATTTACATGTTTTCCTGTGATACCCGGATTTGAGAACCCTTAATTGCTCTCCCATCCTAGTTGACCTCATTCATACCTTCTATAGTATGGCCTAGGGAACCCTTAATTGCTCCCTAGATCTGATTTGAAACCATTTCACCATTTAGCCTTTGAGATATGTAGTAACTCATATATCTTTCCCTATAGACACTATTTTCAGAACTGAATCCATTCTTGTTTGTCTGACATTCGACCCCATAGCCCAATGGTAAAAGCAAACCTTTGTTCATCTAAGTAAATTGATCCACCACCCAAATTTAAAACAAAACCCATGTGCAAACAATAACCAGCCTAAAATCATCTTAACTAAAACAAAGTTAAATTATAAAGAGAGAGCCCTATCTGAGCATCAGGAAGGTTAGGTCCTGATCTCCAAAAGTGGTTTGTGGTTACCTTTGAATTTTATTCCTTCTTTAACTTCGAAAGAAATATCAGAGTGATAACATAATTAGCAACCATACTGGGGACTTTGATCCTCAGTCTCATAAAACTTTAAGGAAACATTAAATTTCACCTTAAGGCCCTTAAGGTCATTTTCTGAAATTTAATCTTGAAAAATTTCTTAAAAACAATTAAAAAGGTTTAAATTTTGGTTCCTAAGAAGACTCACTATACCATGGCCAATCCAAATCCAAACCCTGCTGCTATCGTTTATGACCAAGACAGGATTTTAAGAGAATCAAAAAACCATGAAACTTAGGAAAGTAGTAGCCAATTAGTCAAAGTAAATTCACTCCCTGAGGAGTTGTAAACTTTACAGGAAGTACCTTTTGATTTGTCATTTGACCTCTCACTATTTAGAACTAAATCTGAGAATGCCATCCGTGAAACAATGTTAGACCCTGAGTTTACTCAACTTATTGAATAAAAAAGGCTTATTGGTCCAGATTTAGATAAATTTGTCTTGGACACTTTTGAAAAGTTAGAAGCCTTCACCTCTACATTGATCAACAATATAGATAGTGCTTACCTTCAACAATCTGTTGAACGAGTTGTCCTTAATGCTACTACCTCTAAAATTTCTACACAATCTTCACTTATTGTAAATACACCTTATTTCACTACCACCTCACCAATAGTATCCACAATCCAATCCCCTAAACTAGTTATTCATCAACCATCCTCACCATCATCTAGTTCATCTCCATCCAGTTCAAGCCCTTCCTCATGTTAACACCCAGGTTGTTCCCTATGACTCCCAAGGGAATACCGTCGAGGTAACCACTAACCAATCTTTGGATTACAACTTCTAGCCCAGCTGTAATTAGAGAGGGCTCTCTCTTTAAGGTTTGTCTCTATTCTGTGGAGATATCAGGCTAGTTATGAAGTATGGGTTTTGGTTTATGTTTGGTTGGAAGAATGTCTTGCTGCATTTAAAGTGAAGATTTGCAGATAAAGTTAGTCCATTGGGAAATGGAGTCTGTGGCTATTGGTTTCTTGAAATCTTGAGTTTGAGCAGCTAGGGTTACAGGGCCATTTAGATACTTCATGAAACAAACTTGAAATTATGATGGTGTAATGTAAACAACCAGTGAAAAGAAATTAAGAATTTTCCACTAAGCTGGGGTGTGAGAGAGAGATATATTCCTCAGGAGAAAACTTGAATTCCTGAAACAATAATCACTGTGAAAGATATAGTGTGAAAGGGTAGCAGTTAAGAATTACACCTTTATTACTATAACCGAAGAAAAACATTCAGAATAGCTTAGATTGAGTTCAGGGTAATCTGTGATTAAATCCTGGAACTATTCTTTTTCCTTTCTATTAACTGTAAGACACAGGAAACATGAAAGAGATATGAAAGATAACAAAACACATAACAAAGAGTTATAAGAAAAACTTATCGTGCCATGAAATATGCGGGAATCCTGCAACTTTCAGCTAAACACCAGAAAGCATCAAGCAACACAGAGCTTTGGAAATTCCATCATCTTTTGTATTACTTCTCTGAGAGTTACAATAAAAGAACAATAGAATAGATATGAACAATATCCGACATCCAACATCCAACCCCTGCTATCTCATGCAAGGGGGAATATATAGAAGTGTTTCATACAAAATATCTCAGGCATTGAGTTATCTGAGAAATAAAATATCTTCATTAACTCGTACAGAAATAATAGATAAGAAGTTATTACAGCCTTTAATACAACATAAATGCTCTTTACTCCTGTCAGAAGATTTCGACCTTTGGAGCTCACTGAGTCGGTTGATGCTTTGTTATAACTGCTGAATGACGTGTCTGTGCAGCTCTGTCCTCCTGTAGCTTTTCGGCCCTGTCACCTGTGACTGCCAGTGCTGCTATGGTGGCCGAATGTTTGCGCTGAGTTGGCTCAGACTCTCTCTGCATACATGCTGATATATCCTTATTTTCCTGTGCATGACAATTTAAATATTTCAAAAAAGGAAAAAACATAATTACTGGCTTTGGTTTAGCAGTAATAATTGTATCAAACTATTCCAGACTTCCTGTGTAGGCAATTGATGCCTCAAAATTGACTGTATGGTCTCATCTGCCTCTTTATACTTATAAAAATTGGGAGGCTCATCAAACAAGTGAGTAATTTCATTCATAATGAAGAATAAGCTCTCCACCCTGTTGAAAAGGGTCTGTCCTGATGCTGGCCCTGTTTCTGTTGATGTGCTGGCTGTTTCTGCAATCTGATTAGCAACAAAAGTGTTGATCCTCTTGGCATATTTTTCATGTGAAAGTAGCCTTCCTGAGGGCTCCATCAAGCTAGGAAGGCCTCTGTTTTGTAATGCCATGAACTTGTCCTGGAATTTATTGATATCTGCCTGCATATCCTGGCTCCTTCTTTCTAAGGTTTGTACCAGGTTTCTTAGTGTCAGGACCCTTTTGACCATTGAAATGGTTTCAGTCCTGTTGGCAATTCCCATTTTGATCAGCTGGGAGCTTGTCCTGTAGTTAAGCACATTTATCATTCTAGTGGCAACCTTAGGCATGCTGCCTAGAGATTCCCTTACCCTTTGGATTTCCCTGTGTGCTTTTCCAATGAGCCCCATTTGTTCATGAATGGCCTCAATGTATTCCCACTGGTCTGTGATGGACTGGCCAAAATTGGCCCATAGGATTCTCTTGAGCTCAGTTGTTACCTTGTCCAGTGTGAGCTCCTTTTCTATCTCATTTATTCTCTTTTTGAGAGCCTTTACCTCTCTTTCTCTCTCAGCCACATTTTGCTTGGATTTATCATATTTCTCATTGATCTTAGCCAGA
>APFE030208903.1:0-16603 GCA_000404065.3 Pinus taeda
ATAGAAGCTTCGAAACCTTTGTATATGAGCTATTGTCAAAGGACTGCCCTTGTCCTCAGAAGCATTACCACTAGTACCTGAAGGTTTCATCGAACCCTTGACTTAGCTCCCCACAACGTGGTGCAAGTTGCATAATTCAGTTTCACTCAATGGTTGAGTTTTTGTGTTTTTCACCCAGAATGCATGATCTACAAATCTCCCAATTCTTAGAGAACGAGAGAACAAAATTACCTTCAAATCAGAATTTAACCAGAAAATCAAATTCCCAAAGCATACATGTGTTTTTATTTTGTATAACAGAATCCTATAAATTCTTCATTTTTCGTAGTTAGCACAGTATGTTGTATACATGAGATAGATTTGGGCAACTGTATTCATGTCAAAGTTGACAGCTAGTCCACATTTTAAAGATTCAGGAAAAAAGGCAAATGTAAACTGCTGCTAAATTACTTTGTTATGAAGGTGAACATATGTTTGATAATATATCAGTTTGTGGAGTGACTGATAATTTGTAACGCTGATAAGCCACTCATTTTGTACACATTGGACCTTAACAAGACTAAGGTTACAATCTTCAATACCAAAAATAGATTATGACAGTGAACCCTAACAAGACTAAGGTTATGATCTTCAATACCAAACATAGACTTATCATTGTAAACATTAACAAGACTAAGGTTATGATCTTAGTACTTCTAAGAACAATCATACTTCCATTTCATATCTATAGGGGATGAAGTAGAGAATCTAGATCGCTACAGCATATACCTATGTGGGGTTCCAATTCACTGGCAAGGAAGAGGCCTCAAAAAGATACAAGCCTTGACCTAAGTCATAGAAACTCAAGGGATAGAAAAGTTAAAAGCAAACGGGCCAAGTCTTGCTCAAGACAAGCATTCCTTGAAAATGGTATATGGATTCCTTGAACCCTTACTAAATGCCAATGAAGATGAACATGGTGATCATAAATTCACAATAGAACAAATATATGCAAAAACAATACATTCTTTCATAAAGGCTTACAGGTACCTTAACAATGGGCAAGAGAAATTTTGATACAGTAGTAGACACAAGCAGAGATGAGCATCATCTCTAATCTCTGTTGGGAAGAGGTATTCAGAAAACCACCTCTAAAACAAAGAAAGATGATAAGATTCCTATAAGGGTGGCCAATCACATTATTTGGAAGACCATTGGTAAATTGATGGCATTAAGAACACACTGTTATGAGATCACTCCTCATAAAACATTTGAAGTCGTTAGATTACCTAGAAAAGCTTATTGGGCATTGCTTAGAAGATCTTGAATATATGCAACAAGAAGAACGAGATGTTTCGATAAGGAAGAATTCATTTTCAAAAACAGCCAAAGAACTGTAAAATCCCACTAGATAAAAGTGCTAAACAGCTTGCCTCGATCTTACAATTTCTTTTGTCAAATTCTGCCCAAGAAAATTTTGACTCATCAAAGATAAAAGCAAAGCCTCTTTCTAAGTACTAGCAACCTTGCTCATGTTCTTTAGTCACAAACATGATATCATTAAATTTAGAAATTGTACTAGAGAGAAATATAACAAGAATTGTTACTGGAGGTTCAACCCAAGATACATAAAAAATGATGGAAAGCAGTACATCAGTGAGCATTCAGTGCAAACACACCTCACAAGATCAATACTAAATCTGTAGCATTGGATGCTATGTGATGTCAATAAAAATGAAGCCAGGCAAACGATTACTCATATAGACAATAAAATCATAATTGCAAAAATTAAAGCTATAATGTCACAGTAATAGAGAACCTAAAGATTTGAAACAAAAAGATTCCTGGAACCCTACTAAATGCCAATGAAGATGAACATGGTGATCATAAATTCACAATAGAACAAATATATGCAAAAACAATACATTCTTTCACAAAGGCTTACAGGGACCTACATTAACAATGGGCAAGAGAAATTTTGATGCAGTAGTAGACACAAGCAAAGATGAGCATCATCTCTAATCTCTATTGGGAAGAGGTATTCAGAAATCCAACTACGAACAAAAAAAAGTGGTGGTTTTCTTATCCCAGTTTTTGACACCCTGACATCTGCAAACTGTCATCAAAACATTTCAGAGATCTGAGGCTCTAGAAAATTTTGGCATTAACAGTATGCCATCAGCAAAAATGATAGGGTACTCATTGTTACATATACTGATTGTGAATGTATTTTTTATGAGGATTCCTAATTTCCTACCCGTTGCATAGAGCCTCTTCTTAGGTGAAAAGTGATATGGTGATCTGACTCAACAGAAAGATTGAGAGAACACTCTCAACTCACCAAAGGAATCTTGAGACTATGAGACCGATGTCATTGTAAATAATCAGGCCATATAATATGACCATGAACAATCTGAAACAAGTGTTCAACCTATAAGGCCAAGATAATTATAAGAAATCCAACTACCAACAAAAAAAAAGTGGTGGTTTTCTCATCCCAGTTTTTGACACCCTGACATCTGCAAAATGTCGTCAAAACATTTCAGAGATCTGAGGCTCTAGAAAATTTTGGCATTAACAGTATGCCATCAGCAAAAATGATAAGGTACTCATTATTACATATACTGATTGTGAATGTATTTTTTATGAGGATTCCTACCAGTTGCATAGAGCCTCTTCTCAGGTGAAAAGTGATTATGGTTAAACCCAACCGATATGTTCCACAACACAGTTGGTTAAGCTTCCAATTAAAAGTAAATTCGACAATGGACCATTAGGAAAATCTTCTTAATTTATTTACTTAATTTACCATAGAGTATCATATTAGTGTGAAGAGACCCTAACCTTAAACAAAATATGGATATTCACGAAATTACTTAAAAATTCGAACTTAAATCATATTTTCAAATATATTTTACTTTAATTAATTAAACGCCTACAAACCCAACCTTTCTAGCATTATGAACGGGCTGTCGAGATGCCTGATCTCATAATTTACCGCAATTTTCCATAAAATAAATTAAGCCCATTTCTGAAATAGCCCCGTCTCACTAAACCCCACATAGAGATAAATTGAAAATTAAAAGCATGAAACAGTTAGAGGAGCACCGAGCTTTGTAGTCATGTTATGCATCATAAATTACTCGTTGTTTATTGACTTATTTTTCTTCTCAAAGGATTTCGAATAGGGGATGGGCGTTTCTTAGAGCCTCTTCTCAGGTGAAAAGTGATTATGGTTAAACCCAACCGATATGTTCCACAACACAGTTGGTTAAGCTTCCAATTAAAAGTAAATTCGACAATGGACCACTAGGAAAATCTTCTTAATTTATTTACTTAATTTACCATAGAGTATCATATTAGTGTGAAGAGACCCTAACCTTAAACAAAATATGGATATTCACGAAATTACTTAAAAATTCGATCTTAAATCATTCTTTCATAAAGGCTTACAGGGACCTACATTAACAATGGGCAAGATAAATTTTGATGCAGTAGTAGACACAAGCAAATATGAGCATCATCTCTAATCTCTGTTGGGAAGAGGTATTCAGAAATCCAACTACGGACAAAAAAACGTGGTGGTTTTCTTATCCCAGTTTTTGACACCCTGACATCTGCAAACTGTCATCAAAACATTTGAGAGATTTGAGGCTCTAGAAAATTTTGGCATTAACAGTATGCCATCAGCAAAAATGATAGGGTACTCATTGTTACATATACCGATTGTGAATGTATTTTTTATGAGGATTCCTAATTTCCTACGCATTGCGTAGAGCCTCTTCTCAGGTGAAAAGTGATATGGTGATCTGACTCACCAGAAAGATTGAGAGAACACTCTGAACTCACCAAAGGAATCTTGAGACTATGAGACCGATGTCATTGTAAATAATCAGGCCATATAATATGACCATGAACCATCTGAAACAAGTGTTCAACCTATAAGGCCAAGATAATTATAAGAAATCCAACTACCAACAAAAAAAAAAAAAGTGGTGGTTTTCTCATCCCAGTTTTTGACACCCTGACATCTGCAAAATGTCGTCAAAACATTTCAGAGATCTGAGGCTCTAGAAAATTTTGGCATTAACAGTATGCCATCAGCAAAAATGATAAGGTACTCATTATTACATATACTGATTGTGAATGTATTTTTTATGAGGATTCCTACCAGTTGCATAGAGCCTCTTCTCAAGTGAAAAGTGATTATGGTTAAACCCAACCGATATGTTCCACAACACAGTTGGTTAAGCTTCCCATTAAAAGTAAATTCGACAATGGACCACTAGGAAAATCTTCTTAATTTATTTACTTAATTTACCATAGAGTATCATATTAGTGTGAAGAGACCCTAACCTTAAACAAAATATGGATATTCACGAAATTACTTGAAAATTCGATCTTAAATCATATTTTCAAATATATTTTACTTTAATTAATTAAATGCCTACAGACCCAACCTTTCTAGCATTATGAACTGGCTGTCGAGATGCCTGATCTCATAATTACTGCAATTTTCCATAAAATAAATTAAGCCCATTTCTGAAATAGCCCCGTCTCACTAAACCCCACACAGAGATAAATTGAAAATTAAAAGCATGAAACAGTTAGAGGAGCACCGAGCTTTGTAGTCATGTTATGCATCATAAATTACTCGTTGTTTATTGACTTATTTTTCTTCTCAAAGGATTTCGAATAGGGGATGAGCGTTTCTTTGGGACTAATTCAGACACTCCACAGAGCTACGCATCAGCTCTGCATTCCTCCCTGCCGCCATTGAAATTTAACTCATAAATATAAATTAAGCAGAAGAAAATAGCTAAAAAAATAAATTAGCATATGATGTCATGAATTATCATGTTAGAGCGATTAACATGGAACCCGAAACTTAGGGTCTGTTTTGTGGAAAGATGAATTGTTGTAATGATCATCATACCATTTGGTCTCTTACAATCTCTTTGTTTCATAGGATTGGTTGGCAACTTGGTTACTTTCAGGTGACTATCTCAGTTTTGACTCTAAAATCAGCGAGGACACTCCTTCACAACCTTACATTTGGACTCAAACAACTACTTATAGTTCAACTTTCATATAGATTCCCCACACGCAACAATTCACATTAACAACTAGTCGCTGCTTTGCACTGCTTTGTATGACCTTGTAAATGCCAAACATAAAAAGGTATGTCAATAATAGTCTTAAACAAAGACAATAGAGAACACCAAGATGATAAAATCTTGGAAAAATCTAAACTATCAACTAAAATAGGAGTTCAACAAGCTGGCAAAACGCTTCTTGAAAATTGACAATGAACATTTTGCAGATAATTATTTAAACCCGTGACATGATACCATCCACTGAGATAAAAGGAAACATAACCACAAAACTCCATCCTAGTAAAACAAGAACAATAGTAACTCTGGAATTCTAGAAGGAAAGAATACATCAACTTCATTGAGTGCAGCGTTAATAAGTTGCAAGACCTTGACATTCATCCACTAAAAGCCATTTTATCTCGCAACTTTTTCACTGCAATTTCCAATGCAACCACACAAAATTTAACCTTAGTATGGATTTTAATGTGATAAAATCCCCACTCCATAGTCCATGGCCTTTTCGAAATGCTCAGTCGATTTTAAAAAAATACCTTATAATTATACCCTGCACACATCATAATAATAACATCCAATTTCAAAACATATTAATATCTTTATTGATCAAATCAAAGATGGCCGCAACCTTGACTAGACAAAACAAATAAGCATAGAAAGATAGAAAGACAACAATGTGCAGTGGCAACATAATCTAGCCATCACAGGATATGGCACCTTCCGCAGTCACTGCACCCCACACATTCATCATTGTAACTACAAGCCCAACCACAAACACAACCTCCACCATCTTCTTCACGGCCATTTTTCACACCCACAAAGATTACCAGCTAGATCCCTTCAGTCCAACCCTGGCGAAGGCAGAGAGATACACAACTGAGCTGCATCACAGGTAATTTCCCTTAAATAGAAGAAGCTTCCCATACTTTCTGATGCAGGCATTAAATGTTTTACAATACCAACGCATGGGACATGGTGAGCTGTGCCTGGACATTTACTGTATGTTCTTCTCTCAATAATAATTTGGGCCAAACGTGCTACCCATACTGTCCCATGCCCAATGTATGGCATTAAACGTCTCACCAGGCCCCAATGTTTTACAATACCAACGCACGGGACATGGTGAGCTGTGCCTGGACATTTACTGTATGTTCTTCTCTCAATAATAATTTGGGCCAGACGTGCTACCCGTACTGTCCCATGCCCAATGTATGGCATTAATCTTGTCCAGAGGCTGGGAAAACACATGAATTCTAAACTACAAATAAACCCTAACCCTGCCCTGCGCTGATAGAATGGAATATTAGAAGCAACCAAGAACACTGACCCTGCCGTGCGCTGATAGAACGGAATATTAGAAGAACGGAATATTAGAAGCAAGCAAGAACATTGAATTCATACCGCAGAGTTTTTTTATTTCTGTTGTAGACGCTAAAATTCTCTGTTGAAGCCCGGATGAAAATCTATGAGTATTTACGCCAGATTGTATGCCTATATAAACATCTGGTAGGAAGCACAAGGCTACGCAGCCCTCATGCAGCGAAGACACGTTTAGTGCGGCGCTTGTCGTTTAAGTGATTGCCAATAGTCTTATGGCGAGGAGGCATTGCCAATAGTCTCATCGAGTACTTAGTGCGGCACTTGTCGTTTCAGTGATTGCCAATAGTCTTATGGCGAGGAGGCATTGCCAATAGTCTCATCGAGTACGCTTAGCGTTTCATAGCTAGCCAGATCCAATGGCTGAAAACCCCCCAATCGTCTAACACAGAATCAATGGCTCAGAATCGCACAGGTCACATTTTAGGGATGTCTTTCTCAAAGGGAACGCCTTACGGCGTAATTATTATTGATGGTAGAATAAAAAAAATGGTTGTTATTATTACAGAAGTTCAATATAACTATCATAGATTGTCCTCAAGGAGAAAAGCAAGTGGTAGACTTTCTATTGCACCCTAATAACCCTATGATATTGTTCCAGTTTCTAATACTTTTCTAGTTAAACATTTGTTTTCTATATCTATTACAACTCCACGGTTTAATGATGTGGGAAATTACTTGTCTTCAGGAAAGTTATCACCCCATTTGATTCAAAGAGAAGAAAAAGGTAATCAAATAGAGTGCTAGATACTCCTAGATTAAAGGAAATCTCTTTCACACATGACCTAACTTTGTAATTAGAAGATGTGTAAGAGAAGATCAAATGTTAGAAATATTAAAAGATTTTCATGATGAGCCTTCTGGTAAGCATTTTATAGATAAGAGAATTGCATATAATATACTTCATCATGGTTACTATTGGCCATCCCTTCTTACAGATACTAGAAAATATTTCTAAAGTTCTAACAGTTGTCGGTGGATGGGTCGACTTGTACCCTCTGACGAAATTCCCTTGCAACCACCAATTCTCATAGAGCCATTTGGAAAATGGCTATAGATTTCATAGGTCCTATCAACCCTATTCCAGAAGGAAAAGGGTACATTATGGTATGTACTAATTATGTCACCAAGTGGGCATAAGTAAAAAATTATCAAGAGTTTCAAAACAATCAATGGTTAATTTCCTCTTTGAGGAAATTTTTTATACAATTTAGATTTGCAAGAGAAATTGTTCCTGACCAAGGAGCATAGTTTATCTCCAATACTTTGCAATACTAGTGGAAAAGTATAAGATAAAGCTTCGAAAGTCCACTCCTTATCATACATAGGCCAATGGTCAAGTGGAATCAACCAACAAAACTTTGGAGACAATCATGACAAAAAAAGACCAGATACACCGGAAGGAATAGTTGGACAGGCATGCTTCCAGGAGCTGTATGGGCTTATAGAACATGGAAAAGTACCAAGATGGTCCACATTTGAATGATGTATCCTAATTCTAGCTTGGCCTTTAGCTCTTTTACAATGGCTTTCAAGCCATATGCTAATATCTTTTCCAAATTAAGTCCACACAACTTGGCTAAGATATGGTTAATCATAATGGTCTTGTAATTAGAGGGAGTGCTTTTATCCCCACTTTTAAAGATAGGAACAATAAGTCTCACATATTTGCAAAACATTTTTCAAAGCTTGAAATTTTCATATTCTAAATGGCCCATCTTTGGCTGACGTGTCCATTTTTTCCTTCGATGTTGTGTGCACCATTTCTCCTTACCATCTAGTCAACTAGTGTTTTTACTTGGGTAGTCTTCATTATGTTCTAGCTCCTCCTGCTTAAGTGCGCTCGCTTTGTTTGCAGATGCTTCGACTTCATTAAATTTGAGCTTCAAGATTTCCATCTCCACTTCCATAATTGCCATTTTCTTATCCAATTTTTTTGCAACCATTCACATTTTTTCTTCGACAATTTCAACTTGCATCCTTCTCCTACTCTGCCATTTCACTTCTTCTCCTATTTCTAATTCCATAAACAATACCACCAACTTCATCAGGTTGTTAATGGATTGCCACAAGCATTCCTGGTCCTGTGCACTCATATGTTCCTCTATGGATGTCATTTCCATCGACCTTTAACTCAATAATCCTGGCAATATGAAGAGTCAGTTCCCACTTACACTGTGCATTGCACTCACAAATGAACTTGTTATATAAACAATAGGACTCGATGCCTGAGTCGACGTCGCCCATCAAAATAATTTATTGCCACAACTGCTCAAATCAAATAACCAATAGGGCAATCCATTCCTACCAAGAGATTAAATTCACAACTTGTTTCAAATTGGGTGTCATTTAAATCCAATGTGTGAATTTTGAAGGCTCCATTCCATGTGATTAATAGAGAGTGTAGCATGTTCATTATCCTTCTCCATGTATGTTTGTTCCCTCGCCATATGCCTCGTTGTCTCGCCCTTCTATTTTTGTAGTAAATACCAAGGCTCCTTTTGTACGCATATCCAATGTGTGGTGTTAGATACCAAGGTCTATCGTCAAATGAAGCACTAGTTAGAATTTTAATATATGATGTGTTGGGTTCTTCAGGCCCCCTAACCACTTCCTAGTGGCTTGTTTCACATTTTTTATGGCTATAATGACCTTCTTTGGCAACCATAAGCCATTTTGGACTCCTCATGGAAGACGGGAAAATATGATTTGTGAATAATCTAGCTCCATTACGCCTTAATCCAAAATTGTTCCCTTATTATTTAGTTTATCTGCTTCTGTATTCAAATGTTTGTATACATGATATAGCCACGGGGGCTTCACTGGGGAAGAAATATCATACAACGTACATTCATATTTGGGGATAAATATTGAGGAAAAAATGACACAATATATTCAGCATATATTAGGGGGTAAAGAGTTTTTATATTGGCATGTATAAAAATGGAGCTCAAAGTTCATGAAAAAAATAGAGTATAAAAAATGTCAATGAAAAAAACGGATACCTACAATATCTAGTGAAAGTAGGAGTTCTTTAAATTGGGAATGTGTATTGGGTTCATATTAGTAGGGGGCTAAATAATGTGATTTTTAGACATATTTTCTAATATGTAGTCAAATTAAGGGTATTGTTTAGTATGTCATGAACGCACGTGATATGTTAGAGGTTCATTGAGTGAAGCCCCCATGGATATAGCTCTATCACTTCAAATATGTTCAACTGCAAGGCAATCCTTTGGATTATTGTGGCATTGGCATCTCCCCCCACCTTTAGCTTGTTGACTTGTTTTATTATGATCAATGAGTCTCACAAAACCAACAATCTCCTTATACCTTTGATAATTGCTAATTCCAATTCTCTCTAAAGAGCCAAATATTCAACATGTTTAATCAACAACTTGGTCTATAATTTGTAGGTGCCTATGTATGCCCCTTCCATAAACATAAGTATGTTTAGGGGATTTGAACCTCTAATCTCTTTGTACATAACACTTCATTTTTACGACACTTGTCAATTGAGCTACCCTTGAAGGGCTAATTTTTGCTAGTGGAATCGACAACAACGATGGTATTGTACTCACGTTACACGAGGTGGAATCCCACCATCTGCCACTATAACCTCTAGGAGGAACCGCCCAGCCCACAAGAATGGCCCTCGGCTAAGACGAGACTCGAATTCGTGACCTGCACAACGACACGGACTACTTAACAGATCATCCGCTGGCCAAAAGGTGAGCGGGCTTGGCCCAGGCAAGTCACTCTTCTCGACTAGTCAACGCCCTCGCTCAGGTTTGAGCACAAGACTTCACCGTCTTTACGAGTCTGACTTTACCAACCAACCGCCTCCACCGACCTTAAGGGCTAATTGGTTTTAAATAACAATAATTATTATTATTTATCTTGAAATAAGAAGTTTTTTTTTAGTAAACACCTAGGGGGGATTTGAACCTTGAATCTCACAATTTACATAATACTTCATAATATGACAATTGCCAATTGAGCTGCCCCCAAGGGCTTATCTCGAAATAAATTTATAATATCATTTTTTATAGTTAACTGTTTATTTTAAAAAAAAATACATTAATGATTTAAGATTCATAACAAATAAATAAGTTAGTTTGTTTTCTTTTCTTTTCTTTTTTCCTTAAAAAAAAGCATACTTTTATTATGAGAAGAGAATAAAATTACATTATATTTTTACATGTCAAGCATGTATTCATATGATGGTAAAATTTGTTGTTAATGTTTCCATATGCAAGCCTGATGTACAAAAACATTTGAAAAATATCAATTGTGAGGGAGGCTATAAAAGTATCCAGTAGATTGTATGCATTTGATATAAACACAAAAATATATGCAGGGCTATGGGGACAATCCATTGTGGGTGTCCTGGTAATGCAGAAAAAACTAGTGGAAACAAGTGTGTTGAGCATAGCTTCCTAATTAGAGTTATCTTCTTCAGTAAAGGGGAAATGGTAGAACTTATTTGCCTTGTCATTGTGGTATTATGTGATCAACCATGACCCACGAGTCAATGAAATACCCTCTTTAGAGAGGGTGTCTACAATGTTATTATGCTCCTTGTAAATATGAAAGGAAAAGAAAGAGATGAAAATATATTTTAGACAATTTATATCATTCACTAATGGTTTGATCTTTGAGTTATGGAATTTGTGTGTGCCTCTTATCCAATTGATGGTTAATTGTGAGTCCCAAAAGACCTGAAAAGTGAATGTTATGTTCATGAGGAAAGATCAAAAAATTATTGAGAGCCATGAGTTTTACATGGTTGTTAGTGCCCTCATTGAGTCCCATTTTAATGTGGAAATAATGGTTGTCATATTTATGTAGAACAATGCCTCCACCACAAATTTCCGGTTCACCCTTTGTTGCCATGTCGAAAAAATCCCCAAGGTCTGGATATGTTAATTTGAGGAGTAAGGGGATTTCTGGTGTACTGCATAATCTCTGGATTTGGTAGGAGATCAAGTATGGTGAGGGATTGGGGAGCAATGGTTTTTGGAGGGATCAAGTGATCCTTAAAGATAGTCTTGTTTATGGAAAGCCATATGCGCCAACAGGAGAGGAGGGGGAGGACGATGAAGTCTTTGACTTATTTATTGTTGTACCATGATTTCCAACCCCCATAAGATTCGATCCAAACAAAGTACATGCTCAACCTAGTTTGCCTATGAAAATGCACCAGAAAGCATGGGAGAAAGTGAAGTCTATTAGCAAGTGGGAGACAATTTCCTCATAATATTTACAAAGGCTACACCAACTCGACCCCTCTTTTTTTTTGTCTTTTGCACAAGAAATACTAGGTAGGTATTTATTTTCCAAGTCACATCACATAAGTAGCATGGATTTGGCTAGGCATTTGAGATTCTAGAGATGCCTCCACTTATCATCCTGTAATTCCAATAATCGATCTGCTATGAGGGTGAGATAACCTTCTTTGGGAGTGTAAATCCTAGAGGGAGAATGAATCCATCCAAGTTCGTCTAGATCATCTGTAAGGTGAATGTGGGCCTCCCTTAGGGCATGGATATAGGCATATTGATGCCTTCTAAAGCCCAATGCAAGGTTCAGTTGGCCACGTGTGAGCCATTTTTGTTCTCTAAGTAGGTTCTGAACAAGAGCCATCGCTTGATTGAGGATTTAGAGCCCTCTGTCACGAAGGAGGGCTATTAAGTCCTTTAGAAGATGATGAAAATTGTTGCTTTTGATCCATGGATCCATTCCTAGATGGAGATGTGTACCCTCCCCCACCTTCCAGGCTAGGTCATTTTCATTGAGGAGGAAGGAGGTAATAACATCCCTCCATATGATAAAGGTGTTATACCTGTTCTTACTGTTGTTACAAATCTAGTCTTTGAGGGACAATTAAGGGAAGATGTATTTCTATATGCCACTGAAGTCCATAAGCTCTAAGTGGAGAGAAGCTACCATATAATCTTCTCTATCAACTCTTGGGAGAAACAGGGTAGGTGTTTTAGACCCCAACCACCCCATGCCATGGGAATGGCAATGTTATCCCATTTTACCTAGCAAAAGGCAAACTGCTTTGAAGAATTTGCCCATAAGAAATTGTAATAGAATTTCTGAATTATTTTAAGAGTTCCTTTTGGAATCCAATAAAGTGACGTCCAATAGATAGGTATAACTTCCAGGACATATTTTATAAGAACTAGTGACCTACTCTAGATAGCCAAAGCATGCTCTAGGATTTTAGCCTTTTTTCAATTTTAGCTAAGAGTCATTGCTAGTCAGCATGGGTGTAGGAGTTCGATTTGAGGAGGAAGCCCAAGTATTTAAAACCATTCTCCATGTTAGCCAAAGTAAAAGGAAAAACATGTTGATGGATCCTTAGATCACCCACATTAAGCCTGCAGGGAGATAGGGAGGATTTGAGATGGTTTGTGATCATACCCATGGAAGCTTCAAAGAATGCAATAATGTCTTTGAATACTCTTGCATCCCTTTGTGATCCATTTTTGAAGATAAGGACATCATCCACAAAAAGAATATGAGTGATATGGAGGGTAGGGGCGACCTTGATTCCTTGAAGCCCACTCCTATGAGCTTCCTCTAGGGATCTGTCGAGACCCTCATCAATAGTAGAAAGAGGAGGGGTGAAAGTCGGAAACCCTGCCTTAAACCTTGTTCAGCTCGAAAAAAGGGGAGGTAGATCCATTTATGAGTACAAAAAAAGACTCATGATTCATTTCACAAAGTCCAGCCTAAAGCCCAGGTGGATGAGGAGGAGCTGAATATAGAGCCAACCGATTTGATCAAAGGCTTTGGATAGGTCAATTTTAAATATAACATCCACTCGACATTGCTTAATACTATGGAGGCTTTCCTGGGCAACCCCTATGGCTTCATGGATTTGTCTCCTTTTCTAAGAAAGTGAACTCTTCCTTGGATATTAAGTTGGAGATGATGGACTTGAGCCTTTGAGCAATGATTTTGGTAATGACTTTGTAGATATAAATGTAGAGCAAGATTGGGCGAAAGTCATCAAAGGTTGATGGATTGTCGGTCTTGGGAATTAAATCTATGAAATTGGAATTGAAGGATGCATGAATATGCCCAATCGATATGGACTCCTCAATTACTCAGAGAAGGTCTTCGCTCAATATATCAAATAGCACTAGAAATAATTCAACCAACCATCCATCTAGGCTTGGACTATTATCCCTTTGAAAATTCCCAGGACCAGGCTTCTTGATCTCTTCCATTGATACAAACTTAAACATGAATGCAAAAAATTACAAATATAACCATAAATACAGAGATGCAATAGAAATAACATTTTATTTCATTAATATCAAAATACTGAAAAATGCTTACAAACAAAATCGAACTAAACTAGCTCGGGAGATGGTAGCTTATCTTTGAGAAGAGATGTGGCGGCTACATGCCTTTGAACTGTGTTACAATGAGGCTCAAAGGGCCTATATATTATTGAAAAACAATAGAAAACCATAAACAACCAAAACCCTAACACTAGGAGATGTAACGCCAAGATTTTGTGGGCCCCGTTGGGGTTAGTTGGGCAGCCAACTTCCCAGGGTCATAACTTGGTCATATTATCTCTGTTTGGCGCGTATGATACCTTGTTGGAAAGGTCTCTCTGAGTACTACAGTATTTGTGGCAAGTACTTATCAATGACCATAGGCCTACTGCGAACCTCAGAAAAACGTTGTTTAGGGGGTCAAAACTAATCCAGAAGTTCAAGACCCAAAAAAAATGCTAAAAATAGTAAATGTTGAAATAAACAAGGAAACAGATGAAACCAATTGGAGGTATAGGTGGAATAGGTAGGTGGTCACCAATATCCATCTAGATCATTCCTCCCCCCTTAGGAAGCAATGGTCCCCATTGCATGCAGAGCCTCCATGAAGTGAGGACATTTCTGTTGAACTTGGTCCTTGGCGAACCACTTGCCATGGTGAAGGAGTTGGCATGCTTTGACAACTCAATATGGTTGGATCCTTTATTGGTGAGTGTTCTTGATCTGCGTGTCCATGAGCTGATCAGTTGTGGCATGTTCCATGCAGTTCGGGTTGAGCTCTGTTGGTGTGAGTTGTTCTACAATGTCGTATGTGTCCAATAGTGGTGGAAAATATGGTCGAAGGCAGTCTACATTGAACACTGGGTGAAAACCAAGCAATGTTGGGATGTTGAGCTCGAAGGCATTATCACCTAGAACCTTGGTGATGGTGTATGGCCCATATTAGAGTGGGTGAAGCTTGAGGGGGGGTCCAGCGAGGCACTCCTGTAAATGTAGGCAAACTTTGTCGCCCACCTAAAACTTGTGCGACACTCGATGTTGATCATGGCGCTGATTGTACTTACCATTGGATCTGTGCAATATATCATGGACCTGCTCACAAATGTGTTGAATGTAATCAATGAATTTGTTAGCCCTGTCGGCTTCGGATTGGATGTGGGCAAAATCTAGCTGAGTAGCTGCAAATGCTATGGCCACATCAATGGGACATAATGGCTGAAATCCCAATCCTACCTGAAAGAGGCTATGGCCTGTTGAGCTATGGAAAGCTCTGTTGTAGCTATGCTGGACATAGGGAAGGATTTCATCCCATGTGCATGGATGCTTTGAGTTGTACATGTGCAGAATGTGTACGATCATCCTGTTGACGACCTCTGCTTAGCCATCAATTTGGGGGTGGAATGTCGTGGACTTAGTAAGTTTGGTATCCATCATCGACTAGAGACTTGACCAAAATGCACTTAGGAATATGTTGTCCTGATCTAAGATAATGGACTATGGGATCCTAAAGTGTACCCACACTCGCTCAAAGAAGAGCTTAGTGGTGGCCTATGTTGTGATACTCTTCTTGCACACTGCCATGATGGTCATCTTAAAGAATCTATCGATGACCATGAAAACGCAGTCGTTGTCATGCTTAGTAGAAGGAAGGCCAGACATGTAATCAATGGAGATAGATTCCCAAGGTCAACTAGGAGTAGGTAGAGGAGTATATATGCCTTTCTTCTTGATGATTGGTTTGGAAATGGCATAGGGGGTGCATGATCTAATGTCATGCAGAAAGAGTTATTTTTGCTGACAAAACTAACCTCCCTAGGAGTCTAAGACTCTCTAGTGACAAACAGAACAAATAAGAGCAATCCTTCTCTAAATATACATTATCTTATGATAAACCAAGTGTTTTTTCGATCTTACCTTAGGTCCAACGCTTGTTGTAGCAGCCTAGCTTCGTTGATTCAGATGAGCTCCTCCTTCACTTTGAAACCTGCATACACTAACAATCAAACGATTACATAACACCTGAATATTCCATAAAACAAAGCATATTCAACATATAGACCAAGGAGTATATGAAAGAATTCATTAACAACAAATCATTGAGAAGAATGGACTTATTTGTATTAAGGAAACAAAAAAGAAACCATTACAACCTGAGCCTTGGTGTTGTGCAAGTTCCTCCCAGGGTCCAGCAAGAGTTTTCCTCTACTTTGACAAGCTCACTCACTTCCAATGTGACAACAAGAAAGGATGGTAATCTCTCCTCACAAGTTTACAATGGAAGTCCTAATTCCAGCAGCATCTACCCTTTGGAATGTTCAGCTTTCAACCTCCCATCCTCTGGCGCAAGGCCTGCATTTATAGTGTTCTAGAGGAAGTTATTCAGTTCCAACATCAATGGGATACTCCCTCTTTTGGATGGGGTAGCTCCTCTCTTGATGGGATAAGTTCCTCTATCATAGGGATGCATGAACCATCTGGAGGCGCTAATACACGTCAAACACTCTTCTAGAAAGCTCTAGAAGTGACCACAAGTAACTTTTTAAAGATGAAACTCGCGCCTTTTGACCTTTACAGGAGTACGCACCCATCCTTGGCTTACAGAGCGTACAAGTACGCAGGTACAGTGTGTTTGGAGTGCGTACACGCAGGAAAGGTAGAGAGAACCTGCGTACCAAGAGATAAACATGTTTTTAAGTGACTTTCTCTCTTTTTGAAGTTTGACATGAAGAGCAGAGGTATGAGGCTTGACAAGGAGGACAATATGACTATTGATGGAGCCATATTAACTGCAGATAGTCATGGTGACAAATATCAGTGTAACAGATTGCCCCCTAA
>APFE030208910.1:3531-14959 GCA_000404065.3 Pinus taeda
ATCTTTACATTTTTTTCTTATTAGGTTATATTGCCAATAATTAATTGAATGAGTACAATTTTTTTTGAGATATATATATTGATAGAGAGACAATTTTCAACTTGATGTTGAGCACAAAAATAATTATTTTAATTTATTTTTAATTTAGAGAATGTTTTATTTTTGTTTCAAAAGAAATACATATCAACTTGAAGTTGAGCGTGGAAGGAATTACACATCTCCCTCATAATAGGAAGTAGAATACTCAAAAATTTCATATCAAATGAGTTGTCATTTTTTGGGATGTGGTATTGATAAGTCTATATACAAATTAAACCTATATCATTTTGTGGGATGTGGTATTGATAATCCTACATATAAATTAAGCCTATATTATTTTTTTGGATGTGGTATTGACAAAGCTTGGTATTGATTGTAATTTGTGATGTGGCCACAATCAATTTAATAACACAATGGAACAAAATAGGGTAATGCAATTATCTTCTTCAATTTTCATTTTTATTTTTGTAATCTTAGTAGGATCTTTCATTCATTCATTTGCAAAATGAAAGTTACATCCATGAAAGATGTTTCGTGGCTTCAACCCGCACTTTGGGAAGCTAGATATGTTTGCCATCATAACACATTATAAGCCATCCAAAATCTGAGGATCTTAAATTTGTCATGCAAAGCCTTATAGGACTGAATGTCTTTAAACCAATTCACCTTAACATGCTAACATAAGTACTACAAACTTACATATTCATCATCAAAATAAACAAAAAGGAAAATGCTTGCTACTATTCATCAGAGGACTCCACCGAAGGTGGGTCCTTAGTGATGGAGCCTAGCAATTCTGATTGAGGCACACACGAAATGTGCTTCTCAATACGACCAAGATGAACATTCTGTTGTTGAATTTGAAATTGGACAAGTTGGAATTCTTTTTGAATTTCCTCGAACTCAAGTTCAGATTTAATGGAACCTGTAGAGTTCATATCTTCTTCGAAAATTTTAATATCAATAAACAATAACTAATTTAACATAGTATTAAAGACAATTAGATGATTTGTAATGGAGTTTCCATCATTCATTCTTAAGAGGTGTAACTTCTTTCAAATGAAAGTTTGTTTAGATTCAGACGCAACCCTTAAATTATCCAATAATTCCTTCACTTAACTTCTCTTTAGATAATCAATAACACTAAATTGGAAAAACATAACTAATTTTTTTTCGTTCTATCCAACTTATCTAGCATCTTCTCTTGAGATAATCAATAACACTAAATTGGAAAACATAACTAATTTTTTGTCGTTCTATTCAACTTATCTAACATATTCTTACAATATCTGTAGGTGCAATACCAAAATCCACAATGACCAACTATTTTTTGTCTACAAAAATCTCCTCAATCTTGATTTTGGAACTACTTTCCTTTCTCTTTCACATAGGAATCATTGTTCCAATCCTCCCATTAAAACCAAACTGATCACAAACTTAAGATAAACATACTCTTCCAAAAATGAGCTAAACCCTAAAACCAAAAATGTCTCTTTAAGACCAAAATAAATTTTAATTCTTTACAAATAAAACAATACATAATAAAAAAAACAATATAAGCAAATACATAATATATAGATTTACTCTAAAAACCATAATTAGAGAAACCATCCTAATTTATAGTTTCACCTCTATCTTCTCGAGTATATCAAATCAATCAATCATAATATAACCTTTAAATGTTGTGCAAAATATACAACCCTAACCCACTGGCCTATAGTAGATTACAATCCCAATCCCTTAATTAAGATTAAATTACAATCAATAAAATTATAAATAAAAAGACATCCTTGAATCCCAACTATCACTAGTAGATAAATGCATAATCAAAAAATGTCTGCATGAATATATAACCTACATGGAAATAATATAACACATAAATCAAAAGGCATCCCTAGATCCTAACTATGACTCACGGATGAATGCATAACCCACATGTGGATAAATGCATAATCCGCATGATGATATAAACACGTAGTGCATTAATATATAGTCTACCTGCAAATAATATACATATGGCCAAAGTTCAATATGCCAATGAATCACGTTCTTAATTAAATATTTGTAATTAACCTGCAACAATGTGTCAAATGATTCAACAAGTACGATTTATTCTTTTGCTAAAGTCAACCTAGATGAAATAGGGTTTCCTAGCTGTTACTTTGACTAATTGAAAATTGACTTTATTCTCTTTCATTGAAAATAATGATTGCAAAATCTTCCTTTCCCGAAATGTTTGTATCCATTCTACTTTATTTAGCTAATTTCTACGAAGAAGAGGTAAAGAAAGCAAGAACAACACATGATGTGAGAGAGATTAAGATTGAGCCTACATTATATATGGTTTTTTTGAAAAGAAGTCAACTTTTCTTTGTTGTACGTTCTAATTTATATTTATTTTAAATTTCAATTTGTTAAACTCTAAAAGAAATTTGAGAAGAAAATTTATTGGTGTTTAAAAAAAATTATGTTAAGATAGATTTATGATGGTGATCTCACACACAATGTTTGGAATCATATAGGCTATAGTTGATATTGTGGGTTGATAGATTATAATATATGTACCAAATAAATTAGCTATACAAATAATGCACTCTAGAAAAAATTCCATCAATTTTTTTTTTTGCTAATAATTGGTATAATTTTTATTTTTGTAGTATTATTTTGACATATATAAGGATTTACAATTTGTGAATGATTTTTATTTAGCCAACCATAAATCTATTACAACTTAATTTTAGTTTTGTGTAAGATGTTATATTGTGTTAATATACATTCACATCATTGATACATATAAAAAAATGGCCGAGACAAATGTTACAATATCTTTAATACTAGGTTTTGAATGCACCTCACTTATCTTGGTATAACCAGATGTAAATAAACAAATTAAGATTCCTAACACCTAATATTTCATTCTCATGATTTACAATGATGACTACCTCAAGTGATATATACAAATTCTTTAATCACGATTTGAATTAAATTTGGTTTAACCTTTTGTTTTTTCTATCGAGGATTCAATTTCTATTGCTTAGTGCCTTCTTACTATGATTACCTAATCAAACAAGTCTTCTTAAAGATCAAATGTTAACAACACTGTTCACTGGTAAAATATTGATTGAGCTAAATACTAACCAATAGTAACTCTTATGGAAGAGATCAAATTTGGATCTATGACCTCTTAATATGTGACATGTCTAGGGTGAATGGTTCACCACATTGATTTTTTTAATGTTGGATCTATATAATGACTTTATTTTATTTATTTATGGATAGGTATTTCCAAAGAGATCACCACTCTTATCAAATATATCAATGTTATAGGTTTTAGAGATCCTTTTTCAATAGACTCCAAGTGGTTTATTAGCTTTGTGGCAAGAACCTAGAGGTTTATCAACTTACTCAATAAGCAATAAGTGATTCAATGTCTCCACCACATCTTTATTGGTCAATCCAACACGGAAATCCAACCATTGGACACACCAAATTTACAAGGAATGATGAGCTTTATCAACTTACTCATTAAGAAATGAGTCAATGTCTCCAAAAGTCTTCATTGGCCAATCCAACACCGACAAGAAACCATTGGACACACAAAATTTATAAGGAATGATGTCCCATTACAAAGAATTGGCTCAAAGTTGCTTCTTCTCCAACGCAACACTCCAAACACTCATTTTTCCTTCATTGTATCCTCTCCCACTCTACTTGCTCTAGGGCATTATTTATGTCACTCTTGTTTTGTTTCTTTCTTTGCCCACCACACTGCTTTATTTCTCTATATTTTCATTTGTGTTTTGGATTTTTTCCAAACACATACTACCATAACAAGAAAAACGTGGGACTCATCCTCCATTCAAACAACCCAAGCTCTCTTCAATATTTGCTATGTAAACATTAAATTTGTTAGGATGATAGAATTGAATGAAGTGGGTGTGGTTTTGGGTAATCACTCGCATAAGAAACTCCTCCTCCTCAGATATTTGATACCATGTCCACTCCTCTAGCTCAATCATAATTTTCATTTTTACATTTATTTACAACAATGAATTCACAATGTTATTTACATGAGGGTTAGCAAATAAGGTTGTCATAGACTCCACCCCCTTAAAGGAACATTTTCCTTGGTGTTTAATAAATAGAACACCAAATAAATTTGTGCACTTCATGTATATATATATATATTATATTTATTATTATTATTATATTTTATATATATATATTTATTTTATATTTTATATATATATACTATATATTATTATATATACTATATATATTATTCGATCGATCAAGAGAGTACTCTATTTTGGAGCATGATCTTCCTCTGGTCCAGAATGCATTATGGCTTTGGTTGGAATTATCCCTCGAATTCGACCTGTGTCATAGACCATTCAACAATATTATTAGTATCACGCACATACATTTTAAGCAAAGAAATGTGGAAAATATTATGTGCTTTCAAGTTATAGCATGGAGCTAAGTTACACTTTTTGGCAAGAGAGGATGCATTTAGGTGGAAAGAAAGATGGCTCGATCGAGCAATTTAAGCGCTTGATTGAGCTCCTCGAGCATTAAAAAAATAGCTTGATCGAAGGTTTGATTTTAACCCTTGATCAAACTGTAGGGCTCAATCGAGTATTAAGGCTTGATAAAGCCATATTTTTCTATCAAATATCCTGCCCATGGCTTGCACGTGCTCTTTGCACAAACCACAAAATATTTTAGAGTTCAACAAACAGTATTGAAGCTTGATCGAGCAATTGAAGCATGGAGCATTTAAACCAATCTCATCAACGACCCCGCCAACCTCTCAAAGGCTCAAATGAAGGTAGGTATTCTATTTTTTTTATTTAATTTTTTTTGCAAAATTAAACAAATTAATTTGAGAAAAAAAAATTTACCATACAAAAACCATGAAAACCATAGAAAAAACCCTTCAAAACCAACCTAGAAAGCCACGAAAAACTATGAACAAAAAAAAACCAAAATAACTTAGAAAACCACAAAAAACAACCTAGAAAAAGCTTTGAAACCAAATAGTATATATATATATTTAATATAATTAGATTTATATATTTATATATATATATATAATTAAGGTTTTAAATTTTTTTATTGCTTGCAATGTTTGTTTATTAAACGCTTACTTTCTAAATTTGAATGGTAAAAAAAATATTTTCTATTATTTTAGGTAATCAAAGTCTTTCTTTAGGAATTTTTTGAAATCAAGATTTTCAATGTTTTCTTTATTTTATTTTTTGTTATTTAAAATGCATATTTAAGATTTCTAACAAATTTGACCAAAAACTATACCCAAAAAAACAATGATGACTCCATGGAACCTCTATTTATAAATATGAAATTTTATTTTATTGTTCTATTTTTAGATTTTAAATTAATTTATATTTTTAAAATAGTATGCTTATTTTTTTAAAAAGAAAATTAATTTAAAGTTAAAAAATAAAAGAGAACCAATTGCTTATTATATCAGATCATCATCTTCACTAGATCCTAAATTTAAGATGGATCTAGGTTGTTTCATTATTCATTATAAGATAAATATAATTATTAATTTTATGATTTTTATTTTTACTGAATAAAATTAGATATCTATTACCATACTAGGATCAAATGTTTACATAGAGTTAAGTTTACTTATGAACCGTCAGAATATAGAGGAATTTTTTTTAATTAGAAAGTGGATAAAATATAAATAATTCTATTATTATTATAGGGTTTACCAATATTTATTACTACTCCCACCCTATAAAAATTACCAGTATTATATTTTACCTAATATTTGGCATCATATTTTACCTAATATTTGGCATCTCCCCCAACCTAAATATTACATTTTACTCATTATTTCCCTTCACCCATGCTAATTTTATAGTTGAGTTTGTTTACTTTTAAACTTCAAATATGAAGAAAAATTACAATACAAAGTGGATCAATTGAGGGGAAATGGTGGGTAAAATATAATATTATAGTATTATATTTACCAATATTTTTCAATGCTAGTAAAAGGTGGATGAAGGTAGACATAAATATTAGATAAAATGCAATATTTACATTTTACATAATATTTCTCCCACCTCCTCCTCTAACCCCATGTCACTTTCATAGTTAAGCTTATTCATTACCATTCTAGATCTATGAAACCTCTATTTCTATAGCACATTATTACACATGAATTAAGAGAACATATTACATATATTATATTAAAATGATTATCAAAGAAATCATTAGAATGAAGAAGCAACTATTATTATGTACTTTGTGCAATCTTGTTTAACCTTACACTTCTTAAAAATACCTTCTTGAATCACCCAATAGCCTCTATGAAGCTCTAAAGCCTATATGCATATATATACATTATGCATTAATCCATTCAACAATAGAAAGAAAAACATACAAAAAGACCTAGGGCCACCGAACAGATCCATACAAATGCCCAAGTGCCAACATATCCATAAAAACATTTTATCTTTCCACGCTACACAGATTCAATGCCATCATTTTCTACACTGAATTATGTATCTAAATATAACATCAAACTAAGATGGATCTAGGCTAGTTTAATTTTTCCTGTAAATAAGTTATATTCTACATGAATACCATGGATTCTTAATAACCTGTGTCAATAACATGGGTCAATACTATGGATTCTTAATACCATGGGTCTTTTTTTTTAATTATTATTAATTTTTATAAGGTTCGGAATCACGATTCCCATTAGACCAAAACCCGTAGGTGTTATTGAATGATCACATCCCCAGAGATAAGGATCCACAAGAGGCCGCCAGTCCATGTCGGGAAAAACATGGGAAGCGTTGGTTTATCCAATGTCCAACAATCTCCCCACCAACACGAGTCGGGTGTGTATCGAACTCGTGACCTATGCTCTAATACCACTTGTTGGGAATCATGATTGTTGTTAGACCAAAACCCGCAAGTGTTAGTCAACAATCGCATCGCCAAAGATAAGGATCCACGAGAGTGTTAGTCAACAATTGCATCCTCGGAGATAAGGATCCATGCGAGGTGGTTAGTCCATGTCCCAAAACACACAGGAAGCGTTGGTTTATCCAATGTCCAACCATTTTTATTTTGTTATTTTATTTTATTTTAAGTGAGTTAAAATATTTACAATATACACTTCTCTCCTATATTTTATTTTTATTTTTCCAAGTCAAAATGTTTACGTTATCAAACAAACCGTTAGAATGAAGAAACAACTATTGTTTTGTACTTTGTACAATCCTTACACTTCTTGAAAACACCTTCTTGAATCACGCAATAACCTCCAGGAAGTTCTAAAGCATCTACACATATATACACATTATGTATTAATCCATTCAATGATAGAAACAAAACATACAAAAAGACATACATTATGTATTAATCCATTCAATGATAGAAACAAAACATACAAAAAGACATAGGGCCACCAAACAGATCCATACAAATGGCAAGTGTGAACATATCCATAAAAACGTTTACAGGCTACATGGATTCAACACCATCATTTTCTACAACTAATTATGTATCTAAATATAACATCAAACTATGATAGATATAGGCTAGTTTAATTTCCCCTTAAATAGGTTATATTTCAGATGAATACCATGGGTCAATACTATGGATTCTTAAAACCATAGGCCATTTTATTTTTTTATTATTAATTTTTATATGGTTATTTTTATTTTATTTTCACTGAGTTATGTTTACATTATATTATGTTACCTTAAGTTACACATCTCTACCATATTTTATTTTTATTTTTTCAAAGTCAGAATGTTTACATTAATGTTACACATCTCTAACATCCTGTGTTGGAGAGCACCTCTCAGCCAAATAAAACATGAGTAATTTTATTAAAAAATAAAAAATATTATTTTTACATTGTAAGGCATTCCCTCTAAGAAGAATTCCCCTCCTAAGTGGCATAACTCCCCTCCCATGCCATTTGTACTTTTATTTGTCATTGATTTGGATGTTAGACCATAGAAATAGTTTGGACCATCAAATTGATTGAACCGGTAGATTTCTACCACCATTTATCATTTGAATTCAAGGTCTACATGCTAGGCCTTCTCTCGATGGTATGTCATTCTTAGGAGAAACCCTACCCATTACACATTTTGAATTGAATTGATAGGTAATTTTATTGATTGGGTTGATTTTTCCTTAGTTTGGTCTGTTCCTTTTTGAAATGGTTCTTATGTAATCTTTAACTGCCTATGTTTTCACTGAGTCGTTGGACCACTATCGTCCTTGGATTTTACACGTAATTTGCATGCGACACTAGATTCTTGAAGCGATGATACTCATTATATGTTAGGCTTTTAGGTTGTGTGTAATGAAGCTTCTTCAATTTCAATTTAAATGTTATGTTGAAAGACCTCCCTCTAGTCGACTATTGGTGTAATTTAATTGGAGAGACCCCAATTCTAAGGTACAGGCGATACTATGGAGTATTTTACACACGATGCCATAGAGAAGCTGTTAAAAAGTGATGTTTGTATTAATAAAAAACATCCACTAGTCAGCTCTACTGCAGAGAGTTTGAACCAGGAGAGCTTGACTCTGCAGAATGCTCTACATTATCCATGTACATCACACATTATATAGCAATCATGGATTTAGGGAAGTTAGAACCATACCCTAGGAAATAGAAACTAATTCCTATCCTGAGGTACCGTGAACCAATTCACTATTCTAAGATATTCTCCATTATCTCTAACACTCCCCCTTAATGGAGAAGGGGTTCACAAATATGCCTAACAAATCCCTAAACATTCCAAGCTTAATTTTTCCAAGAGGCTTAGTGAAAATTTCTGCAACATTATCACATCTATTACAATATATAAGATGGATTTCTTTTGATTGCACTTTCTCCCTGACAAAGTGGAATTGTGTATCAATGTGTTTAGTGTTCTTGTGAAACATCAAATTACTAGCAAGTTTGATTGAACTCTAATTGTCGCATATGATTGTTGTTGCATCTTTTGTTCTTCCTCAACATCCTGGAGAACTCTCTGCAACCAAACTGCCTCACATGTCACTGCACACATGGCTTGATGCTCTTCTTCCGCTGAATACAACGAAACTGTGTTTTGTTTCTTGCTGCTCCATGTAATGGTCCCAGATCCAATGCTAAATGCATAGCCTGTTATGGATCTGTGATCATCTACATTTCTAACCCAATCATAATATGTAAATCTTGTCAATCTAACATCATAGGAACCAATATAAATAATACCATAGTATATAGTACCTTGTAGATACCTCAAAACACATTTTTTTGCAGTCCAATGACTCTCAACTGGCTTGGTCATGTATTAACTTAGCACACTAACTGCATAAACCAAATCTGCTCTAGTAGTGGTCTGGTAGATTAGGCTCCCAACCAGTTGTCTATAAAGTGTCGCATCTGTCTCTTTAGAGCCATCCTCACTCTAAAGTTTAAAGTTATGTTGTAATGGTACTGCTTCAGCCTTACACTAATCCATTCTGAATCTTTCCAGTAGACCTTTGACATAATTACCGTGGGACAGAAAAGTTTGTCCTGAATCTCTACAAATCTCAAGACCGAAACAATATCTTAATTCACCAAGGTCTTTCATTTCGAACACCTGTGACATTTGTTTCTTGATTTCTTTTATTAGAGTAATAACATCACCTGTAATAATTAAATCCTCTACATACAAAGAAATCAACACTATGCGCCCCTGTTCATCTTTCATGGTATACATATTAGGGTCATTTTTACTTCTGTTGTAGCCAAGTTGCAGAAAAAATGAATCAATATTTTCATACCAGGACCTAGGTGCTTGATTTAGTCCATATAGATCTTTCTTCAATCTATAGACTAAATGTTCTTTCCCTTTTTTGACAAACCCCTCGAGTTGCTCTAAATAAACCTCCTCTTTCAATTCTGCATTTAAAAATGCAGTCTTTACATTTAGTTGGTGATTCATCCAATGTTTCTTAGTAGCTAAAGCAATTAACATTCTGATGGTATATAGTTTAGCTACAGGGGAAAAGGTTTCTTCATAGTCAATGCCTTCTTTTTGTGAATACCCCTTTGCTACCAATCTAGCTTTTAGTTTATCTATGGTTCCATCTGCATTAAACTTTGGTTTATACAACCATTTGCAACATATAGTTTGTTTCCCTTTAGGAAGTTCAACCAACTCCCAAGTGTTGTTCCTAATTATAGATTCATATTCTTGTTCCATAGTTGTTTTCCATTCACTACATTCATTTGCTTCCTTATAACTAGAAGGTTCAACAATATTCATCATACTAGTTATAAAAGCATTTTCCCTTTATCTAGCAGGCAATTGAGTTTTCCTACCTGAGCTTCTGAGTGGTGGGGTATCTTCAAACCTTGTCTGATCATCATTTTCTCGATTTGGCTTGATAGCTACATCATCTTCTTTTCCTTCCTACTGCTACTGCTGCTGCATCTATTGCTACTCATTTCCTTCACTTGATTCATCACTTCCTTCTTCCACTAAGAATGGAATATCCCGTTCCTCATTGCACTTATCAGATTCTTCATGATCTTGCTCATGGAATATGACATCTCTACTAATGAAAATCTTGTGAGTAGAGGGATTAAATAATCTATAAGCTTTATATTGTGAAAAATACCCTATAAAGGTACATCTGATGGCTTTTGAATCAAGTTTTCTTCTGTCTTCCTTTGGAATATGGGCAAATTCTTTAGACCCAAACACTCTTAAATGTTTTACTGCAGGATTAAATCCATATAATGCTTCATAAGGAGTTTTAAATTCAAGACTCTTTGTAGGAATCCTATTTTTCAAATAAACTGTAGCATTCAATGCTTCAGCCCAAAAACCATTCGAAAGATCCTTATCTTTCAACATTCTCCTAGCACATTCCACCAATGTTCTGTTCTTTCTTTTCATTACTCCATTCTTCTGAGGAGTATGGGGTACTATGAATTGCTATAATATCCCATGGTCTTTACAATACTTGATAAGCTCATCCTTCTTGTATTCTCCCCCTTGATCAAAGAAGAGTATTTTTATATGCTTCCCTGTTTGCTTTTAAATCATGTTTCTAAACTTCTTAAAGTATTCAGATGTGTAAATTTTCTTACTCAAAAAATATACCCAAGAAAAAATTGTGCAGTCATCAATAAACAATAAAAAATATAATGCACCTCCTAATGACTTTGTTTGCATGGGTCCACAAAGATCAGTGTGCACTAATTCAAGCATGTCCCTCTGTTTCTTCTCTACACAGACAAGGAATTCCTCTCTATGCATATCTCCTAATGTACAAGCATCACAATCATTATGCACTTGCTTTAACATAGGAAGATCTCTAACCATTTCCTTTTTCTGAA
>APFE030208911.1:0-30033 GCA_000404065.3 Pinus taeda
AGAGTCATCTTTTGTTTTTTATCGACTCTTTAAAATTGAAAAAACAAGTTGTGTCAAAGCGTCTAAAAATTTATTTTAATAAGAATAACGTCACAAATTCCCCTGTTGGTCTTTAGGTTGAGAAAATGGAGTCTACCAACCAAGGATTTCCCCTTGGAGGAAATCCTAGTCCCTTCTCCTCTTGGGGAGATGTTGGTGTGCCCCATATGGCCACATTGTCGCTTCCAGGATTGACAATCGGCTTGCCCGTATGGCTCTTCTCAACCTCTGTCATTCAGAACACCGTAATTCATGAACAATCTAGTCAGCAACTAAACGACACCAGAGTTACCCCCCAAGCTTCTACTTCGTCCAATTATTCCTCTCCTCCTTCCTCTTTGCTTGATGAAGCTGGTAAAGCCAAAAATCAAGTAACCGAGAAGAAGGAAAAGAAGAAGAAAGAGAAGAAGAAGGAGCCAAAGGCGAAAAGGGGCAACCAAGCATCGTCTAGCGAAAATCCACACACTGCACCATCCAGGCCTAAATCACCATGTGTCATTTGCAATGGAGACCACTATCATCGAGATCGTCCTTGCATCCCCCGGATCTTAAGGGACTGGTCTCCTCGTTTGCACAATCCGGTGTCATCAACCTCTGATGATCATGTTGAAAGTACACCGTCAACTAGTGAAAGTGAAGCCTGTGGACAAAAAGGGAAATGTAAATTTCCTTGTAAACTATGTGAAGGCGATCACGCCGTCCACCATTGTCCCTTCTTAGACGAGGCTAAAATAGTTTTGGACGACCGTCCGGTTTCACCATTACGACTTCCTCTTGGATATAAGAAGCTCTTGCCGAGTCCGTCACTAGTTGAAAATCCGGCTGACACGCCCTTGTGGTCGGCCAAAGTGTCTATCATTGAAGATAAACCATCTGAATCCACACCAGGCGAAAGTCAAAAGGTCGAGGTGGCAGTTGACCCGGTCTTGCCTTCAGAGGATCCATCTTCAATTGATACAGTCGCCGAAGAGAACAAGGATGACACCGTCCAAATTCTTTTCATAAGCACAGACTTCGATGAAAATGGGGGCAGTCTACCCATTCCTTTACCGTAGGAAGGAAGTTCATCAGAGTCGTATCCAGCCGTCTATTCGGTCCCACCTCCAAGCAACCTGGTTGTTTCCTTCGATTGGAATCTACTTGGTAGACCCCGTTTACTGGCTAGTGTACCATTTCGAATCATTGCTCAAATTTATAGAATGGTCATGGCCGGTACCATCATAGATGAAGGGGCTTCTGTGAGTATCCTTTCCTCAATTGCTTGGAAAGCACTTGGTTCGCCAGCACTTTTTCCTGAGATGAGAAATCTAACAGGCTTTGACAAAGGAACCAGTTGACCGTTAGGGATCCTTCCCGATGTGCCGATAACATTGAGAAGGAAAACTGTTCACATGAACGTAATGGTAGTCCAAGGACCCCTGGATTATAATCTACTCCTTGGACGAGACTATATTTATTGCATGGGAGCCATTGTCTCCTCACTCTTTAGAGTAATGTGTTTTCCGCATGAAGGAAGAGTGGTCAACCTCGTAGACCAGCTTTCATTTCCCGGTTCACACATAGCAAATAGTCATATACCAATCCTGAATGGTCTTTTCACGCAAGGAATGTCTCATCAATCCCCAGTCCGTCCTCCTGATGAGCGCGAGTGATTTGGAGGATATGACTGAAACCCAGGGGGCATGCACCCTGGCTTGTTTCGACAGGAAAACCTTGGGTATAGGGTAGGTTTTCGCAGAGGATATATGACTGGCTGACACACCCTTCCATTTTGGAAAATGGGATTAGACCGGAATAAGATGCCTCTGTTAAGGTAGGCCTTTCCCGATAAAACAAATGTTTTGTCTGCAAATTGAGGGGTAACCTGGAAAAGGTAGGCCTTTCCTGATAAAACAAATGTTTTGTCTGCAAATTGAGGGGTAACCTGGAAACTCTACTTCGCTATAGCTGGGGGCATGCAAGCCTTTTGGCATGCAAGCGAAGAGCGACCAATTATTTTTTTAAATTTATAGGTCCTCCAACCCTTTAAACTTGTAGGATTGGTCGTTTCCTAACTTGCATAAATAAAGGATGCGGGGCAAAGCTTTGAAAAAATGTCGTTTTTATATGAGACATCCTTATTATATGACTAGATTATTGAGCAGTTTTAACGCGGAATTCTAGCTCGTTAAAAAATAACATAAGCAATGAGAAAATGTTTCCCCAGAGTTTAAGCTCATTAAAAAATGAACCAATCTCTAGTAAATAACCATTGTGAATGTATTACCCTTAGCCTTTTGAAGCCTTGGTTGTGTTCTCATCATCACCTCCACTTTGTTTTGTCTGATCATTCACCTCCATTGATTGTTTACCCTTTTTGAGGAACAGCTGCGAAGAGTGATCCTGTTAGCCATCCTTGTGACACTACCGTGATTGGAAAATTCCAAACCTTACCTGGAATCAGCTACTACCCGAATTTATCACTCGTTCCTAAAAAAAAAAACGAGTCTCCTTTGAGCTCTTTTCAACTGACTTGTAAAATATGAAAAGATTGTCGAGCCATTGGCCTCTCCAACTCGTTAAAGGGACCGGAAGTGCTATGCCTCCTTTATATTTTAATCTTTTTGGAATTGAGGGATTATTACACAAAAAGATCGAGCGCTTGTTTTGTTCGGCTCGTTAAAAGTACCGAAAATTCATCCCTTTTGTATAGTTTTATACTTTTTCGGACTCAAGGGATTACATGATGAAAAAGGATTATTGGAGTTTTCTTTATGTCCCTTTTTCAGACTCTCTAAAATTGAAAAGGATCGAGTTATCCTTGTCGTTAAACTCGTTAAAACCGAATAGCAACAAACTTGTCCATAAAAGACAAGAACGAGTTTCACTATCGCTAGGCTCGTTAAAACATAGCGATGGGTTTGCCCGAAGGGAAAATTATAGAAAAAGCATATGTTATCCTCCTCAAGCTTGACAAAAATAAAGAGGTACTAGTCAGCAATGACTGGGGAAAATTGGGAAGAAAACTTGAAGAAACTTTATTGGTAGCAAGTCGCTCTTAAACATGACACTTTCACTCCGCATCCGAGTCGGGTTGGGTTGTTCCATTCACTGGTCACATCACCATGGTTCCGTCACACCATCCATATTTGGGGTTAATGCTACCAATACATCATGCCAGTGTCGCTGATATGTTCAAGAGAAGTCGCTCAGAGAATTCACCTATGTCTCACTCACTGCAATACATTCATGCTCCATTCTTTCATGACCGCCACCCTGAACCTTATATCACCAGATCGTTTTCACCTCCATTAAAATCATTTTCTCTGTTCCATGTCATTGATGTGGGATTCACTAAGGCCCTCCTATGACGGGTCGCTTCTTGTCGACATCAGCTCATTATCCAATAAGTCGATCTAGGAACAACCCTTTTAGTACTTTGAAGCTTGCATGCCTCAATGGCAAGTTTCTCACTTCCGACGACAGGTTTACATCAATGGCCTTCGACCGAAAGATTTTGCATGGTGTTCGACGCCAAGTCCTTTATTCACACCACGTGAATTGTACTGTAGAACCTTGAGGGTCATCATCATTATCAGTGATTCCTCTCGCACCTATTAACAACTTACATCATTGGCTGGTAATCAGGTGATGTCTTTCCATGTTCAACTCCAGAACATCTCTCACATGGATCGACTTGTACTTTGAGTGAAGATCGAACGAGATTGAAGACCCCGGATCTAGTTTCATCCATCTGGGTTGCGATATATATTCAGGAAAATAAATACATCGAATGTACATCATTATTGCACAGATAATCATCCAACCTAAGGGGATGATGGCTCTACTAGAATCATCAGTCTACACTCAGACGATTGTCTGTCTTATGTACATGAAAATGAATCTATAAAGTTGAGGATGGGAATGCCCGCCTCAGCTAGATCATGAAAATATTATGAAGATAATGTATTGTATTGTATCTTATTACAGGTCGCCTTCCAGCTTGAAAGAACTTCAGATCCTCATGATAAAGCATTTCACCCAACATCAAAAAATTAATGACCTCATGCTTTAGGGGGCAACTATTATAGACATTTTTTGGCACTGCAACCCCAATCATAAATGTCCATAAACCAAGGGCTCTTAAGTCCCTAAAAGTGTTGTTCCTACCCCTAAAATAACAAGTTCAACTGATTACATCTTCTCCCAGAAGTTCTCCATGAAAAATTGCTCAGAACTGGTCAAAACTGGACCATTTCACCTGCTCCATGGTCAAAGTGCGCTGCATCCCACCTAAATACACACAATAGGTGTGATGCATGTTGAAAATCCCTTCTATGGGGTGCGATGGGTGAGAGTGGACAAATGGCAGGGTCAATCTACAAGGTGGAGGAGCAAGGAATCTTGTAGAAACTTCGCCTGTGACACTTGCCTCTCTGCATTCGCCCAAGGATGAGTAAGAGATCATCAATATCCAAGTGGATTCAAGAACTATCAGAGAGAGGACACTAATCAAATCTCAAAAGCTGACTCACCCCCCTTGCAAACATCTATATATGGATCCCTCATCCCAGAGATCCATAGGCTGGAATTTTGTATCTTGTAAGGAGGTGCTGCTGGTTTCTTGGTGCAACATCATAGTGTTGGGTGATCTAAGCTTTTCATGAGGTGAAGAAGGGCTTTCTTGCTGAGAGGATGATGCTGGGTCAGAACAATTGGTTGTAATCCTCTTTGCTCTTTCTTGATTATCAATAAAGCTATTCAAGTTTTCCTCCACATTCTTGTATGATTGATGATTTATGCATTTGTGTGGTCAATATATATCTGGTCCTATATTGTTTATGATAATAGATCTTTGTTCTTAGATAGTGTTATGCTGCTTTGATTCTACAGGTGCTCTTTGAAGCTGGGTATACGAGGAAGCAAGTGGAAAAGATCTACCAGAAGGGAGAGGAATCAAATAAGGAACCAAGCGCAAGACAGAGGTTGGTCTCTTTTATTCCCATTTTATCTATTTCTCATAAAGGAAAACGAAAGTAGTTTTAGTTTGTTTGTTTCTAAGGTAGCTACCAGCCTTAGTGGGACTAGCAGCGCTGCATAGACACTATTTTTCCCGATAACACTCAATGTCTAACTATGAACAAAGCACACATTCAGGACCTGTATCTCTCATGAAAACAAGCACATTTTTGACAAAATAAAATGTCTCTTTCAAAATTCACCAGTACAGCCCACTTAAAAACATCCTATACAGGACTCAAATAAAATGCCTCTTTCAAAACTCACAAGTACAGCCCACTTAAAAACATATTAGAATAGATAATAAGGCATGTAATCTACACATTTTCTTCACGGTCAATCTAAAAGTCATAGTCTAAAACTCCGTGTCAAAGCAAGTACCCATGAATTTTTTTTAGGGAAGGCAGAGGGCTAATACCATGGAGAAGTTACCTCACATAACCAGTCGAACGTCTGTAGCAGTTGCCGGAGAGGGGAAAACCTGCAAAATGGTTATCGAATTCTTGAGAGAGGCACACCTGTGGAGTGGTTGCAAGAGGTCAGTTCTGCAAAATAGGCAGAACATAGGCAGAATAGGCAGAAGGGAGTTACAAAGCAAAGAGGGAAGCCAAAAATGGTGTTGGCTTTGATACCATATCAGACCAGGAGGTAACTCCTCAAATGTAATCGTATTATTCATTCAGGTTGTTAATTATTATATACAAGAGGGAGTGACTGTTCAGTTCATCTCCCAATGACTCTCCATTTCCTCTATTATTTATTTACACTAATTACAGTTTTTCACCAAATCCCTATGATTAGGTGTCAACAGGTTTCAACCACCAAGTCCATGCATTTCCATGCTTCCTAATACCAAGCACATAATTACCATTAGATACAAAACAAATTGAAATAAATCCAAATCGTACCTCATTGGTGGCCCGTAAATAAGGTACACTTGTACTTATGTTCACTTCTTGTCACAAAAAGTCAAACCAACCCTTGACTAAATCATCATATATAAACATATCACATCTGGTTAGCTCAAAATACAACCATCATATATCAAAATCATGAATTGCATGCAATCTTCATAAACCAGAATCATAGATCATCCTGCATAAGAAAACATAATAAAATTCTGATACTTATTCTTCCTTTGATTCTACCTTTTTCATTTGTCCTTTCCATACACACATCGGATTGGTTCGCATACCCAACAAGAACCTAGTGCCTTCTCTCCTCTTCAATCATGTATGCATACACATAGTATACATCACAATAAATACACTTGAACCTAGTGTAATACACAACACAATAGATACACCTATACCCATCAGACAACACAACACAATACATACATCTACACCTGGTTTACAACACAACACAATACATATACGTACGCAGAGTACAACACAATGGATACACATGTCACGATACATTGAATACACAATCCTCGTAACACAATAACACAGTACCACAGGCACACAACATAATGTGTACGACGTGTACACAATACCACATGTACATAATACCACCTGCACAACGTGTACACAACACCACATGTACACAACACCAACTACACAATATGGACACAACACCACTTGTACACAGAACCACATGCACAACACTAAATGTACATAACACCATATGCACGACATGTACAAAAAACAACCTACACACAACACCCCATGTACAACATATACCGAACACCACATGCACACAACACAACATGTACAATCATGCACACAACACCACATGTACATAGCACCACATATACAACGTGCACAGAATGTTTAATTTCCACGACCTTGGGTCTAGGTTAGAGCTTTAAAATCACTGATGCTATCAAACCAATAATCTCAACCATAAACTACTTTGCATAGCAGAACTATAAAGAAGTGAGTCACATATGCACAAATATACACAATTTTTAACAAAATTGTACAATATTGTACAATTTCAATCTTTGTTATATTAAACCAAATCTGAATAATACAATAGTCTACGGTATAAAAGATACAATGACAAACATTGTTGCAGCTTCTATATCGTATCTTGTCTTGCCGGTCCTTCACTCCCATACTTATCACCAGTAGTGCCTTAGTCCATCAAGGCCACTACACATCGAGACTCCAAGAGGACTGCCTCCTAAGAATGTTGCAAGTCAGTTTTGTTGCATGTACACGGGCTCATCAAACTGCTCTCTAGGATGGCCAATTAATGAGCTCCAATCTACCTTCTAGTACCCTCTTTTTTCCATTAAAGAGATACTCATTAGGCTACAAAACTCACTTAATCACGCACCAACAAAATCCTTCTTGTCTATTGGTCTAGGGCTACTTTGGGTAGCCAACACACTGCCGTCCAATCAGATCAATGGCACCCAATCACCTCACTGCCGTCCAATCAGATCAATGGCACCCAATCACCTCACTGCAAGATATTCTCTAATGAAGACACCATAGGGGCTTCACTTAATGAACATATGGCATATTGCGTCTGTTCATGACATACTAAACAATACCCCTTCTTTGACTACATATTGGAAAATACCTCTGAAAATCACATTATTTAACCCCCTACTGATATGAACCCAATACACCTTCCGAATTTAAAAAACCCATAATTTCACTAGAGATTGTAGGTATCCATTTTTTCATTAACATTTTTTACACCCCTTTATATTTTTTCATTAAATTTGAAATCCATCTTTTATACCTGCTAATATAAAAACCCTTTACCCCTAATATATGCTCAATATATTATTTCATTTTTTACTCAATATATATCCCCCAATATGAACCCACGTGGTATGGTATTGCACCCTTAGTGAAGCCCCCTTGGAAGACACACAATCACCCAATCTTGCCTTCAAATTGGCTCCCATAGCGTGCAAGGTAAATTGATCCAAATCCAGTCATAAACTATGACCTAACACACACAAGATGGATCTAAAATGAATACTCCATCTCACTGTTTGAAGTCTCTTTGACTGCTACAATTATGTACTGGTTAGGGCACCCAAACATAGTCCCTAAGAGCCCTCAAATCAGGCCTAAAATTTCTCTCCTTGACTACGACCCACCCTTGAAGAAATGTTGTTCCGGTTTGTTGTTGTTTTGGGCATGAAGAGACCTCACAACACCTGTGCCACCATTCAAATAGTTGATAGGGCTTGCGTCCTACCCATAGAAAGAAACACGACCTTTCCCCAAGACTGTTCCACCCAAGCAGCACTTCAAACAAACCTGAAACTTGTCTTCCCTACCTCAGCCCTCAAGAATAGGCCTTTGGCTCTCAAACCAGTATCTTGGCCTCCTTAAAGATGCCCTAAAATAGACTTTGGCCCACCTGTTCTTCTCTTTCTCCTTGCTGCGACTAAGACAAGGCTAAGTCTCTCCTCAACAAGCTCTTCTCTTATGTATTTGTTGCACAATGGGATGATTCAAATGAATCCAATTCACCTCCTATTTATACACAACATGAGGGCTTCAAAAAGTTAGTGAAGAGACATGTCTCTTGGACGAATTCACTTCAAGCCTACATGACTTTATTTTCCATAATTATTTGTCAACTTCAAAAATTCATAACTTCGTTTCTAGAGCTCCAATTTAAGTGACCTTTGGAGTGTTGGAATCAGCTCGCCAATCTCTATTGCATCAAATTTTCCCAAGCTCAAATTCATCATGGTTTTTAATGAAATTTCAATGGGTGAAAAACCCCATGCTTGGGTTCCAAGCCCAAAAGTGACCCTTATGGTAGTTTTCCCTCCAAAACCTAAACCCTAGGGCTTAGAGTACCTCCCAAGCTACACAAATCAACACACAATTCCATATGTACAAAACACCACATATGCAACATGCAAAAATCACCATATGTACACAACACCGCATATCCAACATGCACACATCACCATCTGTACATAGCACTGCATAAATGACATGTACACAACACCATATATACATAACATCGCATGTATATGAATTCACAGGTACAACATGTACAATATGCACAACATATACAATATGTACAACATATACAATATGTACAACATATACACAATAGTCGTACTTCACATCTAGAGACCATACACTAACTCTACCAAGCCACCTTGCTTCTAGTGTCTTTCCACTATTCGTGCTTTCCCCAACATGTCGTGGATCACACTACTTTCATTCAGATGATGTACTCCTCATCATCACCTGCTATAGCATAAAAATAGACATAGTATAATCACATAATATTAATTCATATCCACATGATCCTGACCTCAAAGATTTGTTAGGGCTACTCTTCCCACTTGATTCCTCATAAACTAGGAACCTTTTCATGCCATGCACTTGCATAAGAAATCATTCCTCCACAAGAATGATCTCTGACAACCCTGTTAGAAAATTACATACATACATATATACATACATATATATAAACATCAACATAATCATGATCACAACATAGCTATTGGATATGATAATTTCAAGGTTAAGAGAACTTCCTCTGTTTGTGCAAAACTTGCACAACATTGAGAACAATAGTTCCCAACATATCTAAGGCATTTGATGCCTCAAATCCATTCACTTTACCTTTCCTTATTACCTTTCACATGATTTTCCTATCACTGTTCATTTACCTCAATGGACCCAACCAATCAAACTCGTTGTCATACTCTTTACTTCAGCTACCCTTATACATGCACCGATCTTTGTCCAGGTCTTACATTACGTGTTGGGTTTCATTCAACTCTCTCAAGATCCATTAAATTTCTTCTTTCCAAACGAATTCCCAAGACTCTAAAAACACAAAAGGCAAGAACAAGAAGAAAACCATTAAAAACCAATAGTAATATGACACCACAAACAAAGTGGTATGGCCATACATAAACAAAGCTGCAAATCAAGTGCAAGAAAATCACAAAAGACCAAAAACACACAAATAACAACAAACCCCATGGGTTCCCTATGCCTCCAAGGGAAAGCTCAACCCAAGCCTTCTTCAAGATTTCATGGAAGTCTCTTTTTCCATGCAATCCCTTGCATCATACTTCCATAAGTACATAACTGTCAGTGCATAAATAAACATAACAATACACTAGTTACCTTACCTTGTTGTGCCAAGCACACTGCCTTGTAACTAAACATGTACATACATCATCTCTCAAGGGACTCCATTCCCTTGACGAATTCAGACATAACTGAAAACTGGTTGTTATACCTATCAAATACATGTTTAGGAATATAAGATATATCCACATAATGTCAAACAAAATCTAGGTTCAGAAGACTTCTTGTATTCATGCAAAGAACTCATTCATTTGGAATTTCACTTTCCAAACATAGCCAAAGTAATTCTCACCCAATTCATTTATTTTAAATTTTACCTTGTTGCAATTGAGTCTTACTATGTGCTATCACATCAAACAACTGTTATCTATATAAACAAATCAATTGCTACCTTGTCACACTAATGCCAAGCATGTTTCCCTCAACTACTCACACATGTCAGTTACACATTCCAAATATCAATACATCATATCTATTAATTTTAAATCAACCTTTACGAAGAATAAAAAACATGTGATAATTATCTAACATTTATTTGTCATAATACTACAACTAGCACCCACTTACACTCAAGTACTTATCAACTATATCATAGTATACTATGTTAGTAAAACCATCTTAAAACAAGATCATTCCTTCATGTGATATATAAACACATACTTGTATCATGTTATTAATCAAGCATTCAAACAACCTGTAAACATACCATGTTAAATAAACCAAATAGATGTCATAATCAAAATCATACCTCACTGTATCTTAGGGGAGGATATAACATTTGCATAAGTCAGTCCAGATTAGTATGACACAGTATCACAAATATATTGACTCATACCTAAATATCATAACCATAAACATCTACATAGACCAATCAAAATTAGAACGATAAATATAAAATCAAGATCTTAGTTTTAATGGCCATAATCATCATGCATATGAACACAATGCATATAACAACAAGTTAACTACTATGCACTACTATCTAACACATGTGCATATGACTGAACTGAACAACTAACATTTATCGGACATGTAACCACAACAACAATATAATGACATACATGCATATAATAACCATTAATCATCATACTTGCATGCCAAACATACAATACCTGTATGATGATCTTCTCTTACCCCAAATTCTCGTGCCACAACATCACATTGATTATCTTCTTCTCTTGTTCTATCTCAGCCAACACATTAGAATTATGATGACACAACTGCATACAATGACCTCATGAATGAAAATCTTCGCCATGACAATGCATGCATAACAACATATAGACACTGACATTCATAACAAAAGCATATAAAACCAACATGCATTCATGAAAAACATCCCAACATCAACATCATCAACTTCTACATGACAACACAATGATAATAGTGACCATCACCATACATACATAATAAGCACATATATAACCTACATGCATGCATGAAAACCACATTCCACCCATCTAGTCGAAGGGCAGAGCCATGCTCTCATACCACTTTGTGGTATTAGATATCACCCAAAGAGAATGAAACCCACTCTGGTACCAGTCTGTAACACCCTCCTCCCTCATTTACCCAAGATAACCAATGCACTAGGGTAAAAATGTAATGAAGAGTTACTATGATATGATTGAACTCCCCATGTACAATTAAGGAAGTGGAATCGACAAGACAAGACCAACATGACCTTCCTTAGAAGCTACATAACCTTTAGGAGCCAGCTAACCCGTCTAGGTGTCCAACCCCTAAGACAACTTGTTGTTTTGTTGAAATAGACCCCTAATCGATCCCATGAAAAACCTTCCATGAGAATGAGACCCTCCAGTTACTCCCACAGCAAGGAATCCATGTGATTACAACCTTTTTCAGGCAGTTCTATGTGAGGGACCCTGAATTCTGAGCCACTTTTTTAGGGCTAGGACTTAGGCATTTGCCCATAACTTCATGAAACTTCCAGAATTAATAAATAACAGTGAAATAAGGCTACTAATGCAAACAATTGAGCAAGGACTTAACCTGACCCCTACCAACCATGACAAGAATTATGCCAAACACATGATGAACATGAAATCTGCAGGTCATAATACACATGTGAACATAAGGGTCTCATACTTATCTGAGAATCATCAAGAAGGTTTGATTCCCTCTCATAATAGATGAATTATCATCTATTTGGTCATTAATTAATTAATATTTCATTAGCTAATCAAAACATGATGAGAGCCATAGCCAAAGTCTATCATAAATCACGCTTATAACCAACATATAACCAGCATAATAACAATGGTGGAATAACCATTAAAGCCACATAATAACAAGTACATTTACACATATAACATAAGAGGAAAAGAGCTCTTATTAGCATATGCAAAATCCAACCACATCAGGGACTTCCACATACCACCCGACCATAGATTTGACTGAACAAAATATTTCTTTAAGTCAATCACCCCCGTGCAATATTCCAAGCACAAATGTGGGACTCACAATAAAACCAATCAAGGATTCCTCAAGAGTTACCGTATATCCCACCAAAGGATTCCTAGGCCCAAAAACTAAACATACACTATAGGCTTTACCTCAATCCTTCCATATGACATTTAAGGGATCACTAGGCCCTAAAAAAGCATGGATGCCTTTGAATCTCTCCACATAAACCGTGAGGAATTTGTCTATCTCCACTCTCTAGCCTTTACCGTGTATCCCGCCATTACCAAGCAAGAAATTCCTAGGCCCAACGAGTGTATTGACAACCAGGATTTACTATGTATCCTACCATTACCGATCAAGGGATTGCTAGGCCTTGTGATTTTTCCTGAGACCACCCAACTCAATTTCAAAACCATCCCAAAATCCAACTCAAGGAAGTAAGAGAAACCCATCACACCATGACTATATGGAAATGGCAAGGCAATGCTAAAAACCACTATCACACTCGGAAAAACCCATGCTAATGACAACAAGACAACCAAGAACACATATGCATGCCAAAACTAGCAAGGAAAACATACATGCAACTCAATACCTGCAAGTAAACCCATTGTAGCCGCTTGATCCATTCCTTGCTTGATATTTTTTTCCCTTTTTTTTTCTTGTCCTTCCTTTGCCTTCCTTCCCCCAATGCCAGAGTGCTCCAAAAATACTCTAAGTGTGCAAGAGTATGAGAGAGTAGAGAAAATAGAGAGAGCTCCAAAACTGAATTGAGAAAAGCTAACAATGTAAAAGGCCATTAAATGATCCATAAAATCCTTTTTATTATTGAGGCCTCTATTTTCTTCACTTTACTCTATTTTTCCTTCGATTTATTCCTCATGCAAATTTGTGACCTTTCATCTCCCTTTTATCCTAATTTCCTTTATTTCCATAAATAAAATGCTAATTATTTCCTCTTGCCATTTTGAATGCATTTTCTAATGCCTTTGCTAATTTCCTTTAGCCATAACAAACCAAATGAACACTTGCTAGGATGTTTTTCCCAACATTTAGTTTGGAACATGTGTCCCATGATCTTGGTCTTATTTTTCCTTTATTAAATTTATTACATGGATTTTTAATGCGGGGTTGTTACAAAATTAATACTAAACTATTATCTATAACAACATTTCCTTTCTTACCTCTAGCATCTATTCTTTTGATGTGAACCAGTAAAACTATATGAAGGGGCATGAATTGCAAGAACCATCTCATAAGCCCTTCAAAATCAATGGTTGTTGAGTTACATGATCCACCTTCCAAGGGGCCCATAACATTTCACGTCTGCACCAGATCCTTGGATGCAGAGTTTCACTCCCAACATACCCTTGTTGTTTTATTGTGTTGGAATTTCCAACATCGAGCATTACACCTACAACATAAGGGAGATGTGGGAATAATGTTTTGTAGCAGGTATGCTTTTAAGCTCTGCCATGCATATTTTAAGCACAAAAGTTATTACAAAGTTCTATTACTTGTTATTTAATGCCTAACAATCTTTAAGGAAGGTTCAAGCATGTGTTTATGGTTTCCCAACATTCTCTTACAAAGGTTGAAAATAAAATTTTACTTGCCCAACAACTGTTAAAGAGACCGAGACCTCGAACACATATTTTAAGATAAATTAATATTATTATTTGAATTTATTAAACCATCAATCATTTTATGTATTTCTTATCAACATATCGTATTTTGAAAAGGGTTTTGGTCCTTTTGCAAGTGGTTACCAGAGATATCAAAGCTAGGGTTTTCAATACAGAACTGATTTTTGCCGCTACTTCCATATATCCAGGACTAAGAACCCTTCTTATTGTGTTTTCATAACACTATACAGGGTTGTAGTCGAATATCCATCAACCAATAAGTGCATACTTGCAATAGTATTTCTCATCTCCAACACTCTTGGTGCATATACACCGTAATATGAAAGAGATGTCAAGGCTTGTCAGAAAGGTAAAGCCTACTCCAAGGAAGGTCTTAATGGCACACAATATAAAGGTTTGGCTCTTTAGTATTTATGGGTCATGAAACTATAACCCCTATAGGAGAAATTCATAGCAAAAGTCAACTCAAGAAATTCCAAGATTGAGCCCATTGTAAAAATCAGCTGAAGCAATTCAAGGATTAGAAGAGTAATTTCCATCCATTGGATAGAGTGATAATAAAGTCAACATATTTGATACACTAAGGTTCCAAGAATTGAGATTAACCTATCCACCACTAATATCTACTTTAGATATAATTCCCAAGAGATTCAAGGGATTATGAGAAGGGCTATAACGAAGTTTCATCTAATACATCAACAAGTAATATTAACAATGCAAATATTAATGTCATGTTGTCTTTTCCATTCAAGGATCACATTACTCATGAGTAGAATATGTGATTTCATTGCACTTGAATAGATCTCTATATATTTCATGATTAGACAATGTCATGTTAAAATCTTAAGATAAGATAAGTTGTAAGCGAACTATATTAAAACCATTACATGCCCTATGGAGAACCACACATCAATAGAACACGTGTGTGAATAGGAATTCAAAGTAACTATATGACAACCACTTCCGAGTTTTAACTTTCCTTTACTGTTGTAAGTACACATATATGTATAAGAGAACTTAATAGTGGTGCAACAACTGTCCATAGAACTTGGTACATAGGTACAATAAAAACATAATAGCCATGTGGTATACTTAGTGAAAATTTCAAGTAATGTTTATTCAATATGTGATTAAACCACAATTATCAAGCTTAGAATAAGGAATATAGAAGTATTGTAGGGTCATCAATCATTGAATTGGGAAATTTAATGATGGTGCCACATACATAAGACATTTTCCCATGACAATTATTCCTGTATGACAAATCCTCATAAGAAGTTATATATGTACTAGCCTATAAAACTTTACTATTGTCTTATGGGATGGAATGACACATTATTGCACTATGAATATGTAAGCACAATAAAAAATTTCTTGCCACGGTTATCACATGCTAAAGTGAAAACTCTCCTTACTATCAATACGTGTATATGAAACAACAGGGCATATATTCAATTTTACTCGTTGGGTGGCCTTAAGTACCAATATGCTAGACATGTAATATCTTAAGAAGATGAAGACCAAAACATTGTCTTAATCTCAAGGACATAAGAAACAATATATGTGTGTGTATATAAGTATAAACACTTAGAGAGCATTAGACCATTAAAGTCAAAGATTTTCCTTCAATTCACAAAACTGCTTCAAATTACCAATTTGAAATAAGATGATGAACATATGCTACGTGAGGTCTTTTGAGGTGCCAATGTGAAAGGAGGTCTTTCTTGAATTTTTTTAAGGCATGCGTGCCCTAATTAGTGTCTAATACACAAAATTTTGGGGGTTTTTTAAACATAAAAAAACCCCAACAACTTTTGGGGGTTTTTTTTTGAAAATTTAAAGATTCACTAATAACATAGTGATATATATGTAGTCATGAAATCTTGTGTCTTAGTGCAGTTAGGTATGTTAGGAACAACACAGGAGTAATTGGGGTAACATAGCTAGTAAAAAAATCATGAATGTGTTACTTGGAATAGGAAATGGTACATGGTTCACAACTCTCCTCCCATTTGCTAACAAATTTCCAGTAATGCAGTTATCACCCCTAGGCATGAGAAACCTATCCCCATGGATCCATTAGGTATTTGAGAGGTTTTGTTTCCACAACTCCACCCTTCTAGCTTAAGCTTGTAGGCATAATCTTAGATTCAAGAGGATATCTTCCTCTACCCAACAACCATGAGGGGTTCTAGATATTTCTATTTCCACACCTCCACCCTTTTGGATTCAACCTCCAAACATATTCCATGATTATATAGGAGATCTTAATCCACCGAAAAACCATGAGGGATTCCAGAGGTTTTGTTTCCACATGTCCACCCTTCTAGATTAAGTCTACAGACATATTTTGGGATCCTAAAGAAGATATTACTCCACCCAAAAATCATGAGGGATTATAAAGGTTTTGGTTCCACACCTCCACTCTTCTGTATTCATCCTGTAAACATATTCCAGGATTCTAGAGGAGATTTTACTCCACCCAAAAATCATGAAGGATTCAGAGGTTTTGGTTCCAAACCTCCACCCTTTTATTTAATTAGGAACCCTAGATAACCCAATAATAGTCACGCTTAATGAAAGATGAAGGGCTCTAAAGTTATATTACTCTCTTATGGAAAATGAAAAATATTCCAGTTGTTTCTTATGAGAAATTAATTTCACACTGTTATGAAACATAAAATGATCCTAGTCATTCTCTATCAATTAATGGATTCAAGCTTTCTGCCCTAGCAAGAATAATTTCATCCAAGTAGTGGCACACTAGGATGCAAGGAAAAATCCACTCATTGGCATTGTTGATGGATCATTCCTCACACAAAGATATTAAGGATTACATCCTACTTATATTGACACAAGTAGGTTAGTGCCACAAATAGGACACGCAATAGTAATAATAATAGAAGCAATTAAAATTGTAGGCAGGGTTTCCTTTATTAGTCCATACACCTTTGTTGGTCTTTACCCTAGGTTTTTATTCATTTTTAATGAACTACTAAATATCAAATGAGAATAAGAATGGGTATGACTCACCTCCGGTGCTACGACATTCGAAGCCTTGCAATTTTATCCTACTATTGTCTAGACTTGAGCTTTTCCATTAAAACACATTATTTTGTCCCTCGATTTATTATTGCTCTTCTGTATTCCTCCCTATGTTCTTTCTTCTCCCCTCCATTCCCCCTATGTTCTCTCTCCTTTCTCCCCTCTTTTTTTGTACTCCCCCTGTATTCTTTTGCTCGCATCATCCTTCTGGTTAGTTGGGACTTTCCTTTCTGTACCAACCTTAGAAGGCCACCTCTCTTTCCTGACACACTGTTGGAAAACCATTTCCTTTGCTTAACCCATTTCCTACCATTTGGCCTCCCCTCTTTTTCCCTCTCTTTTCCATTTTCCCTCTTGCTAGGTCATAAAGGTGTGTGGAAGGTAAAAAATCTTGTTCATGGTTGCAAACTATCTTCCATCCATTTTTGGCTGCATTTAGTCATCTCCCTCCAATCCCTGCGAGAACCCATGGATTATTAGGTCTTGGTGCCCAATTCCCCTCTCGATGACTGAAATCTGTTATACCTTATAATTGTGCACTATACATACCAAGAATTATGTGTATTCCAATTTTGAATATTTAGTATACTTCAACTTTAGGTTATTATTGTTGAGGTCCCACCCTATGTATTTAAATTTGTGTGGCCCCTTAAGGATAGAACACTATGTTAGTGGTTAAGGTATTATTTAGATTATGTTTATTATATTATTCATAGACATAATGTATCTATTATCTCCAGTATGTATACAAGGATAACTAAGAAGGTGTTTACCATAACCATGTGAATGCAATTTCAACACGTATTATTGAATGTAACAAAATATATACAATATCATACTAGTGTGAGGTGACTAATGTAATATTTACATTATATGCCTGAATGTGCCATGAATGGGGCCCTTAACACAATATTTACATGTTTACCACATGAGCAGGGTCATTACACTCAAGCACTACATTCCTCCAACAATTTATGTTATATCAACATTTAATTGTTAATAAAAGAAAATAAGTAACCTATGATAATATCTTTCAGACCCACCAATTTCAAAACAAATAAATATTACACATTGAATGATTTAAGTGCAGAAATTAGAATACAATGACTAAACATGATTCCTCACAAAAGAAGAGGCATTGCTTTTAGCACTTCACAAAATAGAAAAAGACACATACATGCAAATTGTGGGGGCTGTTGAAGTGCGGCCTACACAATAATATATAAGCCTATAAAAACCCTAACCCATATTGCTAAATTGCTAAATTGCTTCTGCCAAAGACTAAGAACTTAGTGTTTTCATATTTATTGACAGTAGAAAATGAAGATTTGGTGAAACTTATGCACCCTCGTATCAAATTAAAATAAGGAATTCAATTGATACTAAAAGAATCAATAAATATTTTATATTTCCAAATAAAATTTTTAAGTCTCAGATTTCTTTATAATATTTGTCGTGGCATCACAAAAACGAAACCTTTTTGAAAATACAACAACACACTTTGGGTTTATATCAGACTTCAACGCCTTGAACATAAGCCCTAGAAACATCTTTGTGTGAGCAAAATACATATCAAAATATTATCAACATATGATAAAAATTAAAAATGTTGCTCACTTATTGCGCTTTAGAAATAGGTAGCCAACATAGTTTTGGTAAAGGATATTCAAGAGTCAAGACCATCATCCTCATTATCAAGAGATCAAGACATGTGATAGTGTTCTAATTTGAAATTAGAAATGCTGAAGAAAAAGCTAGGTCCATTGTGAAAAAAGTAAAGAGATAATAAATTGGATCAGAAAAATCATCCTTTCCTATTTCAAAATTCTAACAATTGCTGCATCGAACGAGTATTTTTCATACACTTACCAATATACCAAAAAATACATTCATTTCATGAAATACATTATTCATATTATGCACAGACTGAATAGAAAATATACCTACTTCCTGAAAAGGGAACCATCAAGTTATTCATCATCAAATCATAATATGTCCCTTAAATATAAACAAATGAAGAGCATACAACATTATTAAGTTTTAAGTACTTAAAGTACTCTTATTTAGATAGAGTAAATAAGTTATTACTAATAAATGAAATTATGGAAAATTAAACTGACATACTCTATTGATGGTTAGTGTGAAAAATACACCAAGCTTATCTATAGATATGGAAATCTTATTTGGTTAGAGTGGATTGGTGGAGACATCTATATTCTTCTCTTATCTAAGAAAATATTTGGAGGTCAACTTATTCATCTTCTACAAGTTAGCTAATGACATGACATTAGATAATATAAGACAAGACAATTTTATTGATGTCTGACAAATTACCACAAAAGTAAGGCCAATTGGAATAGAGAGTACAACTAGTATGAATACAATATGGCACTATTGGTAGTGCCAACACAACTAGAAAATGCCATGTATGAAGAAATAAACCTAAACAAGTATAATATTAGAACATATGTATAAGACCGTGACAAAGGTACAATGATATAAACACTGAGTTTGTCCAAGACTGGAAGGTGGGAAACACAACCCTAGAACCTATCAAGAGAGAGAGAGGGAGGGAGACATATCAGAAAATGAAGCTGATTATGGCACAATACATCACTATGTTTAGTCCTCCCATAAAATATTGCATTCTTTCCTAATTTTAGAAAAACATTATTGTCATAGAAAAGACCTATTGACATGGTTTGCATAAACATAAAACCTCCAAGTATTATTATAAGTCAAACTATCTCACATGCACCCACTCCAGGAACACCTCGTCAACTTTCCACAATTATTTGTCAACCTTCTCCAGCTCCCATCGACCTTACTCCAGCACAAAGCAACACCAAATCCACACAGGTTGACTCTAAAAACACCAAGTTCACTCCAATAAGGTGGACTAATATTCATAAACTAATTTCAATGCCTTGTTGTGGATTGTTAAGAGGTTTGATCTACACCAACACTCATTCCCACATCCCATGTTTTTAGGACTTCCACCCATCCCTTGCTAGGTTATCCCATACCATTATTGCTAAAGCAATAATGTGTTCATTTATGTATCATATGAAGAAATTGGCTTGAATATTAATAATTCCTTTTGGTATAACATATGAAGAAATTTTGATGAAACCAAATTGACACATGGAAGGAAAATTTAAATACAAGCAAAGGCTTCATTTTGGCTCTAAATACTTTTTTTCACTAAAACAATCGTTTCTTTCAAAAGAGACGCCTTAAAAAATATAAAGGAAATGGTGTCATCCAAATTTCTCTATTGCTAAGAATCATCATGTATTGGAAAACACTTGTGTTGCAGAAAAATATTATAAAGTTTGTTCCTTCACCCAAATAACTTGAAACTAAAACTAAATAAAATAACTTTACCTCTCTCAATATTATGCAATTTGAGTCATCCCAAACTTTGATTGACCTATCATCTAATGTTTTAGATGATTCCACTTCCCAAATTTTGATGTCCCTACCATTGTGCAATAATGAAATATAAGATGAAAATTCCTAAACAATTTAATAAAAAAAGCAATTCCAAAAAAAACTTCATTAAGATTTGCAAAGTGGAAATACATATAGTTAAGGAAGCTCATTTGAATTCATTTAAATGAAAAACACAATATAGAACATGAAGGATTTGGGTGGATATGTTTGACCTTCAATAGACACTAAAAGTTGAATTCAATCCATTTTATATTATGACATTTTGGAGGTCGCTTGTATCCTTGGTGTCTAGATCAACTACCTACCCCTATTTAAAAAAGCTCTCTTGATTCCCTTGGTCAACTCCAATCAAATAAGAAATATTTTAATAGGATCATTAGAAATAAAATCATCCAACAATTTATTCAGTTTGCATGCTCTTGCTTGGATCACTCTCTAAACTTTTTTCTCATGGAATTAGAACCTGCCAGCATAAGTTTATCATGAATATTTTCTCTAGCATTTCGACATACAATAATGCCGCCCCCCCTCCCCCCCCCACCTATGACTAGCGGAGAGTTTGGTTTAAATAGATTTCCCTTTTGATTAGCCACATTGAACCTAGACACATCCTTGACCATATTATAAGTTATAATTAAGCATGACCAAATCAATCATGACTTCATCAAACTTGACCAAATCAAGTCAATTCTTCTAGACTTGCACTCTATGTCATAACTGCTATGGAGAGAGGGCATTGTTGGCTAATATTTCAATATTAATACTGGAAAATGGAATTGATAGGACTTTTGTTTCATAGATAGAACTTCATAATATCAGATTGATCCTCTAAGTTGGCTAAGGCCCAATATGGCGTTCTACATAGTGCACTTTCTAGAGATGAGAGATGACCTTATTGTTTAACATCCCTACACACTTCAGCACTACATGCATGCTCTCTAGATAGCCCTTGGGTAGTTTTCGATTGGTTCTCATTGTCCCCAGTTTGAAACTAACTAAAACATCATCTGAGCGGGGCAATAGCTGCAAGCTTACTATCTTCATGAAGACAAAGGAGTGCTTTGTCTTCTAGTGCCCCATCTATTACAAGATTAGAGGACAATTTAATTGCCTTTTTAGGGAATCCTAGAACTCTCTATCTAGGTAATTATATTGCCCAAATGAGATATTCTTATCTTTGTACATGAGGGAGGTCCTTGGATTCATATCTTGCTTAGTTTGTGAGCCATGTTCAGATCCAGTCCAACCAATTAAATATTTCTTATGAGTGTTTCTAGTGAATAGATGTAGAGGCAACCAACACTACATCAAACATGAGATCAAGACTCTAGGATGACACCAAAATTCAACCACTTAGACCCTTGTGGCCATGTGGGATAAACCCTTGGGATAAATCACACCACACCAATAGGTATCGTACTTCATATTGATCTCACCTGCAAGATTTTGCACCTAAACAACAAGGGATATCTCATCATTAATCTCTCAACTCTTCTAGATCATCTAACCATTTATTTATCAAGAGTTTCATCCCTTCGACCTTGAGTATTAAGAGAGAGGATATTAGGGTATTTTGGTCTCTCCCCCAAGCAAGATATCCCCATTTTCATATTTATCACGATATCGTTATTTCACTTCCCCATGATGTAAGAACATAGGTTTTGGATACTTTTAAGCATATGATAGATTTGCTTATATGGTGATTTTCCTAGAGCTGCTTTAATGCTTCCACTTTGTATTCTTTGGATGTAATTAGCACTCCCATTGATTTATGGCCATTTTTCAAACAATAATTAATATTATCTGATCTTATCTAAAACCTATCAGAGTTATAACAAACACAATTTAGCAAATAGCAGAAGCAATCATCCACATATTATAGGAAAAACAAATGTGTGGTTGTATATCATGAGAAATAATTTAATTACAACACTGACTTTTTCCAAATATTCTTTGTACCATGAACTTGTTGTAGTGGCTACAACCACCCTCCAAAATTTTTCCTTAGCTTCATTTTGGAGCCTCGCTACCAACCAACCTCAGCAGCATGTCTTGCACTATCAAGTACATGAGCTTCAATGGTTTTCTAACAGCATGACAGCCCATGGCTGATGGCTTGTTTCACTCCCCTCACAGGCTACTTCCCCGGACTTGGTCCAACTGCTAGCTAAGCAACTCCCTCAACAAATTGTGCAATTCTGGAGGGTAACCAGCCTTCCCTCTAGAAATTGCACAATCCTGACTCGTAGCCTGTTGGGCTCAGAAACTACGCAATCCTGTCAGTCAACCTTCCTAGTGAAAAATGTGCAATCTGGCCTAGTAGGATTGCTCAGCCTAGAAATTGCACAATTCTGGGTAGCAGTCAGCTGCTCCTCCTAGAAATTGCACAATCCCTTTAGGCAGCCAGGCTAGCTCCCTCCCAAAAATGCGCAAATTTCTCCCTCAGGAAAGCAGGTTCTTGCATGTGCCCTTAGGTTGATTGGTTCCACTCCGGACTGAGAAAAATTAACTCGCATGCATGGGCTTCTCTTTCCCGAAATAGAAAAAAGAAACATGCAAAAAGCATTCTTGATTTTAGGGAGCTACTTTTAGCAACTGAGGTTACATGCAAAAATCGTTTTAGAAACTTCCCTCCAAGTGTCGCTTTTTCCTAGATTTGTGGCATGTGCGTCATGAGCCTCAAAATTATTTATTCGATGCTTTAGAGCTCACTTCTTCACATCGATCTTGGAGTTCTAACATACCAAAGCACATCTAGGAGTCTTCGACACATCCAACTCAACTATTTCCGGGTAAGTCTGCTTAACTTGTCTTTTGCAACATTTCTGTCTCCTTTTGTGTTTTGGCTTGTGTGAGTGTTGTCTGATCGATTTCTGTGAACTCTTGCTGTCGTTTGCATGCATATTAGCTTGTACAAGCACCATTTTAGTTTTTGTTAGAAGCTCACTGTTGTCACGTGCATGACACAGTTTTGCACGAATAGTCACCGATTTGGCAACTCGCTTCACACACATGCATGTTGTTCCATTTTCTGAATCTTGCATTCACTATTTGCATGCATATTAGCTTGTACAAGCACCATTTTAGTTTTTGTTAGAAGCTCACTGTTGTCACGTGCATGACACAGTTTTGCACGAATAGTCACCGATTTGGCAACTCGCTTCACACACATGCATGTTGTTCCATTTTCTGAATCTTGCATTCACTATTTGCATGCATGATCATTCGCTCCTACTTACACTCAATATCGCCATGCATTCACATCCACATATGCTTTCAGTTGCCCATCGACGGGTCTAGGTAGCCTTGGCCCAGACTCTGCCTCACCAAGACAACATTGCACAATTCTAAGAGGGAAGCCTCTGCCTTCCTCCCAGAAAATGTGAAATTTTGGCGAGTGACTGTCCTCCAGTCTTGCCTTGTGAAATTCTGAGAGGTAGTGATTTTTGGCCTAGAAAATTGCACAATGCAGTCCCTGCGCATGCATCACTCGCTAGCTGGAATTGCTCATTGCGCAATCCCAACACCCAACAGGCCAGTCTGGATTGCACATTATGCAAATCTAGCAGCCAGCCACCCTACAGATAGTCTGGACTTCCTTTTATGCAGTTCTAGCAGCCAATCTCCCAACCTCCTAGCGAAAATTGTGCAATCCTTGCGAGTCTATCCCCAGGTACGTTGCATGTCATTCCTCAAGTTTGCTTTGGTTTTAGCTGACATATTTCTTGCCATGTATGTCACCATGTCTCCAGTTCTGGCAGGTGTTCGTCCTTCACTCAATAGTTCAGGATCAATGGCCTCAAAGAGAGCAAGATCAGAGGACACCAACGGAAGCACAGTTGGAGCAACAGTTGAGCGAGTGTCTACAAGTTTTCTAATCTATGAAGACACCAAGCTGATTGTAGACAAAGACATCAAGTTGAAATGTAAAGAGGTCAATGATGCATTCATAGTCACATTTGGGAAAGACCTCGAAAACCGCCAAGTCTATGTGAACATTCACAAGTCTGGCTTGTACTGAATTGCATGTAGGTACCTCGCATTCCCATGCACGGACATGATACATTGGATCATCTCACACACTGATCCTGATATGATGACATTGAGCAGTGTCATTGGGACAGAGATTACTACCTTCAGGGCAGAGAATTATTAGCAGATGTATCATTTGTTGAAGCCACTGATCACCATGGAGACACCTTTCAGCCTACCCAATAGTAATTCCAACTCCAGGGATATCTTGAAGAACTGGGTAAAGGAGCTGGCCAAATTTAGGATGACACCCAACCAGATTTACAAGACGAAGATACTGTGGAAGGCATATCAATACTTGGTCATATTTTCATGTCGCTTATATGGCCAAGAGAGCATAGAGACCTTCGTGCAGAGCTAAGTGATCTCATTGGACCAACTGGCCAGTGAAGGCAAAGCATGCAACTGGTTTGACATGTTGGCTCAGAAGCTGAAGGAATAGGTAACAAGAGCTCAACAACCACCCAAAGGTCAGCAAGCAGAAATCTACATGTCCATGTACATATTGGATGCAATCTGTGCCAGTCAGTAGTTCCCAAGCATGGAGTGGGCATGGACATTGGCAGAGACCTTTGTGAACACTTATTGTAAATTGTTGTCTGAATGCAACTTCACAGTAGTTATCACATAGCTATAAGATCATTTTGTCACCCCAATGTACAAGATTATATTTGAGCAGGATCCACCTTGCATGTCAAAGGCAGCAATGGAGGCACTGATCGATATTGCGGATTTGTGTGCCTCACCATCTGACACCTTCATATGAATGTACATCGTGGAGAAGCCTCCACAATTTTTGCTGAAGTTTTCCATGGACAAGCTCGTCATGCAGGAAGTTTCATATCACATCTCGATAGGATTGTCAGCTAGGCTACACCGGAAGAAGAATGAACCTTGGCCTACTCTTCCATTGTGAATCACGTTGTACGAGATACGTAACCTCAAGCATGTAGATGTCAAAAGAGAGGAGATCAAGATATATCCTTTCGATGTCCGAAGCTTCAATCTGTATGACCCTCATTGTATTGTGAAACATCACAGCGTGATAGTGCAGTTTCAGTGGATCCACGAGGCATGTCATTGGGCGGAGGAAGACCCATGGAGATATTATTACAACTTCTCTATTCCCAATGAACCGGTCGGCATCGCTGTGGAATGGCTAACAAAGCATCATGAACAACATCCAGAAGAGGAGTAGCGACAAAAGTAGTAGAGGTAAACATACCAGTGCAGGATAAAGGAAAGAGGAAGATTGTTGACAGCGCCGAGGCAGAACAAAGCTGCAAGTTTCGACTAGACCAACTTGTGCATAAAGCAGTTTTGGCAATAGAGGCGAAGAGGCAACAACACGACAAGAGGAACGCGCAAAGGTAGAGAGAGAAATGGAGAATGGAAGAAATAGAGGAGTTGCATGAGTTGAAGGAGCAACTTCGGAAGGAACAAAAGCTACGCGAGTAGGAGAAGGAAGCGCCACAAGAACAAATACAACAGGGGGTGTAACATGTACAGATAGATGAAATTGTGCCCATATAGGTAGTAGACTCATCAGAACAGCTGGCACCAATAAGGGAGGGTGAGCAGTCACAGGAGTAGGAATTCGTTCAAGAGATAGAAATATCACTTGAACATATGGATACAAATATGGAGTAGCAAGAGTTAGAACAAGACATCGACCTCATGCCTTACCACCAAGAGGTCAACCCACCAGCTTCACCGGATCCAGAAGCGAAGTAAGTCCCAAGAGACCAAGGAGACACTGAGATCCTTGGAGACAATCCAGAAGTAGAGATGCACAACATATCATTCGACGAGTCGCAACATAGTGTTATGCAATATCGTAGAGTGTGTACTCTAGATGACAACACATCTCCTATGCATATTGAGGAACGAGTGATCATGTCTAACATGCGCAAGCATCCAACAACATTGGCCAATGCTACTAGAGCATATGTTGAAGCCACTAGCTCAAGTGTTCTCTTCTTGATAGCTGAGAATGAGCGAATGGCTAAGGAGTTACAGATAGCCAAGTAGGGAAGGGAATTTGTTACAACATCTTCCCGAGCAAAGTTGAAGGGGGCAATACTAGATGAAGTATTATCCCTTGAGACAGTCATGCAGGTGTTGTATTCCAAGTTTGGTACTGTGCATAAGGCAGTTGTCCATCTCAACAGTTGGCAACCGCAATGTTCTAGGAGAGCATGTATCTTTTCAAACATGCATACTGTTGTTGACTACATGCAAACATGGACAATAATATACAAGGGAGCCTCGTTACACTTGCCCAAGATGATGAAGCCCAGAGTGGTCAAGCTAAAGGCACGCATTCAGAGTCAGATTTGGAACTATGAAGAGCTCCCGCAGCTCATTAATAGTTTGCAGGCTTCCCATGCACGGGTATTCAGGAGTATGGATGTTGTTGTGTGCGCACATGCGATCCCATGTATTGGGACAGTCATCGAGGCAAAGAAAAAGGCACAAGTCCAAGTGGAGCTTGAATCGTACTTTGACGAGTTGATACGCATAGCCACCAGTCCAGACTTGGTGATCAGTGCAGACACCATGCATTAGTATGTTGCTGGTCCGACCGCACTCAAGACAATGATGTGCATGTTATCAGACAAGTTGGACAGAGCAAACCAAACAATGTACCCGGATGCAATGGAGGCAAGAGTTCATTTCCAAAAAGATGTCACCATAGAGTACATAGACACCATCATAGACTACCAAGCATGGCATCAGTTTGCCACCATCGACCACCATGAGGATGTCGAAGAGCTAGTCTTCCCACATTTTTCTGAGTCATATTGATTTCTTCCATGGCTTTCTCAAGCCTATTTTTTCTCACATGGGTACATGTGCAGATTGTACGTAATGCCTTGTCAAGTTGAAGTTCAAGTGTCGATAGTTGGATGTAAAAGTCATAGAGTAGATGAAGAGTCATGAGGGTAGATGAGCAGTCACAAAGGGGAATGTTAGGGGCCACCCCACCCTTTGTTATATATATTCCCTTAGAACTCATTATAGAGACTTTTGGTCAGCCAAGCTTTCGATAGGAGTATCTTAGAGAAATCTTGGAGAGTATTGTAACGAGCCTTGGCTTCTCCATTGTGCAGAGCTAGTATATCTCTTTGGAGGACCAGGTGGTAGTGACTGTAACATTCTGCTATCAGAACTAGTGGTTGGTCATGGTTGTATTGTATGATTGGAATTTACACTTCTTAATATAATAGAGCCAACATGTTTCATGCACATGTCGTATTATATTCCAACTATTTTGTTTACTCTAAATGATATATTTATTTGTTTTCTTACGCATGCATGTGTAGCTATTTTTTGTATATGTATGAATCTTACTGAAATATGTTTTTGGTTTAATCATCACTTTGGATTTCTAGCTTACTTGCCTTCTAGTTTGTGATGCATCTTAGCTTGTGTGTTCCCTTCTTAACTTCGTGCTTTCACAAGTTTCCAAGGGGTGCACTCACATCACCCTCCATGTGTTAGAACCGCTCATGCATCTTCCTTAACTTGTTGCATATGTCACACCCTTGCTACCAACAGGGACTTCTTACTTGCCTCTGTGAAAAACCGCAGTCAAGGCGATACCGTACGACCCACTGCTAGGACTCCTACACCAAACGGTCTGAGGTCTAGTTGGGACTTATTACCGGGGAGATCCCCTGACATGTTGGCGAGTCCAACACCGTCAACAGAACTTTAGACCAACTTATTTCAATGTATATTTGAAAATAATAACGTTAATTTTCCAATTTAAAAAACAATTGTTAGAATATCCAAGCCAAGATAAATCCTGAAAACAAAAGAAATGAAAATCATCAACTTGCCCATTAACAAGGACAAAGTGAATGATAGTGCCTGAAAAACTTCTCCCATTCACTCGCTTCTTCATCTTTTGTAGCTATGCCTCTACATCCAATATATTTATTTATTTTTTAATTGGGCTTACACAAATAAAGGAATGCCTATATATATATATATATGTCTATGTGTGACACCCACACATACATATAGATAATACATATACATATATACACGATAAAGTGATTCCACTAAGTATAACTAGAATATTATTAATTTCCGCATATATATATATTATATATATATATATTATATATATATATATATATAAATATATATAATATATATATATATATATATATCTATATAATTTCTCATTTTCACAATTTTTATTTTCTGAACCAATTTATTGTTGTACTTGACTTTTGCAACATTGATATATAGTTCTCTTGTCAAACTTGTGAACAAAATGAACATGCCATACCTAAAAATAAATCAAGTACTTTTACATATAGATGAAGTCTTCATATGGTGTATTTTCTTTACATATCAAGTCCCTATGACTCAATGAATCATATAGCATAAACTTGTAAGCATCTCACATCGCATTTTGAAAAACCAAGATCATTTACGAAGGGGGCTTCCAAATTTGACTTCAAATGCTTTTCACAAACAGTGAACTTGTCAAAAAAGTGAGAATCGCCTTGTTACAGATCCATTTGGGCACATCAAATCCCAACATCTAGATTAGTGTTTTAGGGCTCATAAAACCCTAATTTCAGTTGTTTCATGCCCTAAACAAGTCACCCCTTTGAATGCCTCCTTCCCAGACAGTTTCATGACTTGAAGACATCCAGAAATAGCCTCTAGAGGGACCAACATAGGTAAGCCCTTGTAAATGTGCACTGCAGAGCAGTTGCGTCCACTGCCAGGGTGCTCCACATAGAACTTAGGCTTCCTTTCACCTGCACATAGAATCAATGAAATTCACATAGGGTTTGGGGAATATTCTTATATTTTGGATTCATCTAGAAGGTTCCCTCACTTATCAACTCCTATGAGCTTGAAAATGGATGAGGAATGAGTTAAGGTGCATCCTATCCTCTCATCCCTTCCTCCATGGAACTAATTCTAAGTATGGAAGGCCATTCAATGCAACCATTAATGACAAAACCTCCTTCATCTTCCTATAAATTGACCACTCATCTAAGTGATTAGGGGATGGATTATGTTGAATTGTAAGGAGATAATGCTGCTATGAGATTTGGTTTTGAAGCAAGTATTGTAATGCTACAAGTTTGTCATGTTGTTGATGTGATGTGGATGGGATCCAAGCTCAAGGAATGGCTCTGAATCAGACACCAATGGTTGTAATTCCTTCTTCTATCTAATAAAGTGTTTGAACCTTTTTCCCATATGTTTGTATTGTTTCATAATGCCTATATGTGTGAATTTTATCTGATTCCTTTCACTTATATTCAATAGGTCATATGCTTTGATCGGTTCTTTGTCTTCTATTTTGTTTATAG
>APFE030208916.1:0-14214 GCA_000404065.3 Pinus taeda
CCCTCCAACCGAGAATGGGAAATTCGGAATTAAAACACAGGGTATCCAAAATATAAGCACTGTAATAGAACGGGGGGATTATCCTTTCACTAACTCTGGTCTTATTCCTATATTCCTGGATGGCTAGGGCAAGCTTATCTGAAAGGATGGTGGCCCAATCCATAATCCAACTGTTAATTGCCGCCTCCATGAGGGGAACCATTTCGATAGTAAAATTGGTGGAGTCGTGAAGACCCCACAATCTACACATCATTATAGCAGCATAGCAATAGGGTGAACACAAGGAGTCGACTGAGTACTTACCGGAGGCTTCATGCTTGTGTTTAGCTGGGTTCGACCTCCAATCCTTGATAGGCTCAGACTCAATTTCATTCTCACTCGCGAACTTCTCCAGAAATGCCTTATTGTAAACTTTCTCTGGCATAGGAAAATGATACATTTGCCTCAAATCCTCTGGCTTGAAGGATCCAAAAATCCTTCCATCTTTTGCAACGAAGGTTCTGTCTTTGATACGAATTTCTTCAATTGCCCATTTGATAGCATCGGTGTATGGAAGCATTTGTTCTCTTGCCGCTATCCTATGTAGGAAAGAGTCGGCCAGGTCTTTGAGAGTGCACTCTGAGCTCTTGGTAGAGTCTGCGGTAGCTTGCTCTACCACCTGCTTAGGTTTTTCGGCTTCCAGCAAATCATAAGTTCCCTGCCAGGTAGTTTTGGCGAGTCCCGCGCATGTTGTGTCTGATATCAATCCCTTCTTACTGTTCATGATTGGTTGTGGCGTGGATGGTGATTCAATAGCGCCTGTAACCTTCTTCTGCTTCTTTCCCATAATGCCTGAATTGTTTGGACAACTCTGTAATCTGCACAGAAGAGTGGTTTTGGTGTAATACTGAGATAATAATAAAATTCACAACTGAGAGAACAATAAGAAGAACGTCGATATACTTGGCCTTTATTAAAACAACGCGGATATGATCTATAGGCAGATTTGAAAGGATGGGTTCATTAAGGGGCCGTATATGATCTGCCACCTTTATAAATGCTCACCAGTGCAATATTCGCCTAAAGATATTTTAATTGATGCAATGGGCGTATCGGTGGCCGAGTGGGAATGATTATGCCTTAATTATTATTAACTCGAGCTTTCCAATCATTCTAACGGCTTTTTCTTGGAGAACTGTGCCTTATCTCATCGGATCGGGGAGGGGCGCGAGGATAGATTTAACCATGCTTCAAACAACGCCGATCGCCGATCGGTGATATTGGGTCGGGGAAAGGCTTGTGTGCATCAAGGTTTTGACAAGGGGAAAACGCCGATTGCCGATCACCGATATCGGATCGGGGAAAGGCTTATGCACATTAAAATTTTGCCAAGGGAAAACACCGATTGCCGGTCGCTGATATCAGATCGGGGAACCATCTATGAGCAGTACTTGACATACAAAGGGAACCGCCGATCACCGATATCGCTGATGGCTTTATCGGGTCGGGACTTCATTGATAGGCATGATAATGGCGCTTACGGAAATGGCCGATTGCCGATATCGGGTCGGGACTTTGGTTGATAGGCGCAATAGTGATGCATGAAGGAAATGCCGATGGCCGATATCGGGTCGGGACTTTGGCCGATGGGCGCAATAGTGACGTAAAAGGGAATGCCGATGGCTGATATCGCCGATAGCTTTATCGGGTCAGGGTTTGGCCTTTTGATTGCTTGATGCATGCATTTTTGCCTTATTTCCAATATTTCAAAGGAATATTGCTTTTTCCTGGTTTTATTGAAATTTCATAAAGTAAGGATTATTGACATCAATTTTATTTTGAAAGGGACCTATTTCATATTTTAATGATCTTGTGAATAATAATAAAGATGAAATGGGGGGTTGTTTTGCAATGCACAACAATTGGCGATTCACTGGGAGAACCAGTTATCTCTGGAAAAGTCAAAAGTACTTAAAAATTTTTGGAATAGAGTTTCAATCATAAGGAAAATTCTTAATATAACTAGTTATCTATGTATCCCGAATATTACAGAAATAACTTCGATTTTTTTCCTCCTTTTGAATATTCTTTAGAATTGACACATTTAAGGTTTCAAATAGGCCTTGCTTGATTTATAAATAATAGAAATAGGGGGCTTCTCCAAATCAGCTTTTATAGTATACTCGCTTGTCATAGGTAGAGCCTCTGCCGCCAGCAAACGTTTATAGTCTCGACAGGGATACCTTTTAACCATTTGATTGTCCATTGTCCCATTCAATCAAGATTGTGATCGTCAGAATGAATTTAAAACATATTTTCATATTTTGTTCATTTTCATTTTTCTAAATTTTTGTATAAGATAAAAAGCCATTGTCCTGGTTTGGTGGCCAGCTGTTGACAATGCCACTCACTGGTAGTAGTCTAACTGAACAAGCTAGCTCGTGATGAGACTCCTTGTCTTGAAATTTCAAGTCATTACCCTGTTTTGGTGGACAGTATTGGTAATGTCAGCTAAGCTATTTTCCTATGAACGTGGTAAGCAGGCTTGTGATAAGACCTCTTATCTTTTAATATCTTTATATTTTAGAATTACACTCTGAAAAATCATCATCTTTAATGAATGGGGTGGACAATCATTTCTTTGAGAATTAATGGATGACAAGTTGGGAGTTAAAGATGCTGATGTTGAATTAGCTTCTATTCCTGATATTAATGACCATTTGGGGCGGATTTGAAAACAGAAATGACCATATAGTACTTACATATTCTAAAAAGGAATTAATCAAAGTTAATTTGCAATTTCTGGATACAAATGACATCTAATTTCTCAAACATTATTCCTTTTTGGTCGAAAATTCTATTGTTTGAAAACAAGTACCGATGATAATTCTATAAGACAACTAGTTAAACATAGTAAAGGGCCAATAGGGTATGCCTTTCAACTTTATTTGCTAAAATCTATAAGCTAAAAAGAAAATCCTATGAAAATAAAGGGAGAAGGGGTTACCTCCTCAATTGAAGAATTTTTTAAGGATTAGGCCATTTACAGGGAGAGACTCCCTCTCACCTGCTAAGTCTTGCAATAGAAAGGTTGAATGGCCTATTTTCTCACAAATCTGAAATGGTCCAAGCCACAACTTTTGGAATTTGGTGTGTTTACCTTTGTCCTCATGGGCTTTATCCCATTTCAGAACTAGATCGCCAACTTGGAATTCTTTTGATCCTGATGCGGCTGAGTCAAAAGCTGCTTTTATGATTTGCTGATGTTTGGCATGGGTATCCTTGGCCTTGTCTCTTTCTTCTTCTAGTTTAAGGATTTGATCACATCTGAGCTGAATGGAAGAGGAAGGAGTTTGTTCGATGAATTGCACGAGGGCTAAAGAGGGTAGGACAAGATTTGTAGGTAATATTGCTTCTTTCCCATAAACAAGATTAAACGGAGAGGTTCCTATGGAAACCTTCTGAGTAATCCTATCAGCCCATAATGCAAAAACCAATGTTTTATGCCAGTTCCTGTGATTCTGTTCGATTGTTCGTTTGATAATCTTGATGAGATTCTTGTTAGTGGATTCTGCCAAACCATTGCCTTGAGGGTAGTAGTTAGCAGAATACTTTAACTTGAATCCTCTTTTAACAGCAAAATTAATCATAGAGATGCCCGAAAAATAAGAAGCATTATCAAATACAAGGGCAGTTGGAACACCAAACCTGGTAATGATGAATTGGTCAATGAATTCAATGATTGCTTCAGAATTTGCTGTTTTCAAAGGAACTGCCTCCACCCACTTAGTGAAGTAATCGGTAGTAGTGAGAATGTACTTGTGCTACTTTGAAGAAGGTGGATTTATCTCCCCGATGATATCCAGTCCCCATTGATCAAATGGTTGTTCGATGTTAACCAGTTGTAGAGGGAAAGCTGATTTTCGTTGTCTTCCACTAGCAGTTTGACAATTTAAGCATTTTCTCACGTACTCATGGGTGTCTCTGAAAAGAGTTGGCCAATAGTACCCAGCATGAATAATTTTGTGAGCTGTGGTGTTAGCTCCAAAATGTCCTCCTGCCGGTCCATCATGTAGTTCCTGCAACACTTTTTCGGCTTCAGATTTTTCGAGGCATCTCAACAAGATAGAATCATAATTCTTTTTGAAAAGCACATCATTAATAAGTGAAAAATTCTTTGCTTTTAATCTGATGGCTCTTTTGCTTTTGTAAGATAAATGAGAAGGAGCATAACCATTTTTTAAATAAAATATTAAATCTGCATATTGGGATTCTGAATCAGTGAGACTTATCTGATTGATTTCTTCAGTTGAACCAGTGTCACTTGGTTCAAGAATGTTGGAAGCTCCTGCCAATATCCTGTAAAAACCTTGGCCTCTGACAATCTTTGCTGGTTTAATGTCCAAATCATATTCTTGTAGTGCTGTAACCCAATTAGCCCTTTTTTCCCCCAATTCTCTTTGAATTAATAGTTGTCTAACAGCTGAAAAAGGAACTATCACTTTTGTATGAGCTTTTAGGAGGAAGGGTCTATAATGTTTAACTGCTTTGAACACAGCAAAGGCTTGTTTTTCCACATCAGAATAGTTTAATTCGGCACTTTGAATATTTGAGCTAAAAAACGAGATCGGTGCCTCCAAGTTGTGATCGTTCAGTTGGGTAAGTACTGTTGCATATGAAGTATTGGACGCGATAGTGTACAGTGTGAAAGGATTAGAGAAGTTTGGAGTAATCAAGGAGGGGGAATTGATGATGGATTGCTTTATCTGTTCAAAAGCTTCCTTTTCTATTAATCCCCACTTGAAGACTGCATTCTTCTTAATCATTGATTGGAGGGGTAAAATAATATGAGAGAAATCAGGTACAAATCTTTTAACAAAATTTATTTGACCGAGGAATGACTGCATCGATTTCTTGTTATGAGGGAAAGGGATTTCCGAAATCTCTTTGATTCGGTCAGGATCAATATAGATACCATCCCGGGATACAACAAAACCTAGGAGTTTACCTTGATCCAAAGCAAAGAATGATTTTTTGGGGTTCAGAGAGATTCCATACCTTTTACATCTTTGAAAGATCTGGTCAAGGTCATGTAAATGATTAGATCTCTTTTTAGAAAACACAGTTATGTCATCTAAATAGATGACTACTGATCTATTAATTAATCCCCTAAAAGCAGTGTCCATAGCTCTTTGGAAGGTTGCTCCTGCATTTATAAGTCCGAAAGGCATCTTTTGATATGCATATGTTCCCCATTTTGTTCTAAATGTTGTTTTAAGTTGGTCATCAGGATGAACTAGAACTTGGTTGTATCCTGAAAAACCGTCGAGAAAAGACATCAATTCAGAACCTGCCACAGATTGGAGTATTTGCTCCATAGTAGGCAATGGGAAATTATCCTTTAAGCTTGCTCTGTTTAAATTTCGAAAATCGATACAAATTCGAATGTCGCCATTCTTTTTTCTGACAGGCACCATATTAGAAACCCAATTTGAATGTCGGACTGGAAAGATAATCTTGGCTTTGAGGAGTTTGTTAAGCTCCGTCTTAATCTGACTTTCCAAATTGGGATGTATTTTTCTTAGCTTCTGTTGAATATTTTTGTGATCTGGAAGCATTGGGATTGTATGCTAGATAATAGACGTGTCATAAGTCTTTAAATCATCATATTTCCAAGCAAAAACGTGTTTATTCTTTCTCAACAGTTTAACAAATGCTTCCTTTTCTTGTATAGAAAGTCCTAGTCCTAAGTTTATATTCTGAGGAATTTGATCAGTACCCAAGTTTATTAATTCAAACCTTAGGGTAGAACTTTGGATCTTTGTATTGGTGACAGGTTTAAACCTATCCTTTATATCATAAAGATCCTCAAGTTTCACCACTGGCTTGGGAATTGCATTTTCTTGGGATGCTTCTTTAATTTGGGAGTCGTGTTCATCTTCCTCTATGATCTGGTTGTCATAGGACTTTTCAGAAGTCAAGAAATGTAAGATATCATTATCATGATTAAAAACTCTCCAATTGGTGATATTGTCAGGAATTGATGGTCTGAAAATTAACTCTACAGAAAATCTATCGGGGCTGTAGTCTTCTGAAGGTAAGAGCTTTGAGGCTACATTAGCCAGTAGATCAGCAGCTGAATTCTGGGATCTGGGGATAGAGGAAATATTAAATGCTAAGAATTGTGAAGTAAGGTCTTGCACAAGTGATTGATAATGTTTTAAATGATTTGAAAGGCAATGAATCGCGTTTCTAACCTGTTTAACAATGATTTCTGAATCACCAAAAACCTTTAAGTATTGCACTTTAAGTTCGATTGCTTTATATAAACCCTGGACTAGGGCTTCATATTCGGCTGTGTTATTAGTGCATTCGAATTCTAACCTGCAAGCCAGCATTGTTCTTTCCCCATTTGGATTTACCAAAATGCAACCTGCTCCTGAGCCTTCATTAGACTTAGAGCCATCGAAGTATAAAGACCAAAATAAAGGTGTATTAACAGTAGTATTTACAACCTTCTCATTATCATTAAAACATCTAGACATATGCGTTTGTGAAAAATTTTCGATCTGAGATGTGAAATGATTAATTGAGAAAGGGGAGGGTTGGGCAATAAAGTTGCCAAAGAATGACTCGGATGAATAATTACCCAAAATATTATTGTTGAAAGCTACAGGGTGATTTTCCTGTTCGAAATCGGTAACTGTATGGGTCATATGTTTTTCTCGGTCTATCTTTATCTGATTTGGATTTCCTTTATAGGGGAGCCACATGTGTGACCAATCAGTGGAGATGTACCCATGCAATTTTTCAGACCAATCTCTGCTCAAAATCAAATCGTAAAACTCAGGTATATCAGCTATAAGGATATCAATTCTTTGAACTACTCTTGGATCAGCTGACAACCTGATGGTTACGGAATTAATCTCTCCAACCACCTGTACCTTGGTTCTGTCTAATTGAACAATATGGATAGCGGACTTCTGAGGTTTGATGTTCAGTTTGGAACAAACTGAAGCTGGCATTATATTAGAAGATGCCCCTGAGTCAATTAAACAGTTGTGCAGGTTTCTATTGTAGATTTCATAGGTTAGGAGAAATGGTGGAGTGTGAGAGGTTGACCTGTCTCCAATTAGGACAGAGTCTGTAGCTTCAACCATGCCTGGAGGGGACTGTCCTGAATCATTTGCGGCTTTTGAACTAGGAAGAGGAGTGGAAGGGACAGCATTCAATTCTTTGAGGAGTAACTTTTGCTGATGTTTTAGCTTGCTAAGCTCGAACATAGTTCTGTTGGCTTTTGTCTTTTTCATATCATCAATGATATTGTACTCCATGGAATCAGATACCACTAACGTTTTAGAAGTTGACGTAGGAGTTGAGGGCTGGTTTTGAGAGACTGCTACAGGTGGTTTCTTTGGAGGTGTTTTCTCTTTTGTTGTAGGCGCACCTGCACTTCTTTTCTTTGAAGTTACCTGAACAGGCTCAGGAGCACCTTTACTCCTAGTGGTGACTGGAAAGGCTTCTTCTTCGTTATCTGTATCAGGATCGGGGAGTATGAAATCCCACATTCCATGACACTCAGCCACTTCTTCTTCATTGTCTGATGGTGGGGTTGCCTCTTCTTCTTCTTCTTCTTCTTGGTCAGAGTCGGCATTTGATATGACATTAGGTGGTTTTGCTTCTGTTTTCTTGTAAGTCCTAAAAGGTCTTTTGCTTGATGTTTCAGCCACTTGTTTTTTAATGTCAATAATTTCATTGGACAATGTTTTCAGGACCTTTTGAAGTCCCTCCATATCATATGGGTCTTTAGGGCTTTTCTTCTTTGAGTCTTCTTTAAAAGAAACTTTTTTGGCTTTTCTATCTTCCAAGGCAGCTTTTTTTTCTAAAGAATTAATACGCTTCTCAACATCGAGTGATTCTTTCATGTTTTCAGCTAAGGTAGGTTTCCCAGCCCGGTCTACGAAAATAGCTATATTAGCAGGTAGGGCAGTGATATACCATTCACTTCGTATTTGTTCACTGGGTTTGGAAGCAGTAGGGATTTTATTAAGGAGTTTATTGAAACGAGCATTAAATTCCTTGATGGGTTCCCTATGTTCTATTCTTAAGTTGGAGAGATAATTTATTAAAGTTGCTAAAGACCTGTCATCTCCATATTTAGTCAAAAACTGTTCTTGGCAAGTATTCCAGTCGGTAATGGATCCGGATGGCAGAGAGAAATACCAGGATCCAGCCGATCCTTGTAAAGTATAAGGGAAGAGTCTGACAACAACATCTTCATGGGCTACTCCTTTTAGGTTGACTGATAGCATGAAATTATTAATATGTTCTTCGGCCTGAGTTCCATCATCTGGGTTGAACTTAGGAAGCCATTTTTCAGGTGCATCGGGTAATGGATGCAAGGGCGCAGGCATGTTGACCGCACCCGGCCTCGTCCATGGATCTACCATTGTGATAGTACCAGGGTTTGATACTATTATTGGGGCTCCCGATGAATGGAGAGATAATGATACCGAAGGGTGAGCCGATTGAGATGTTGAAGCTTGTGTTCCCTGGTGGACAACAATATGCAGTGGAGGAGTGGATGGCCAACTTTGCAGATGAGGGGATGAGATGGAGGATGTGGATGAAAATTCCTCACTATTAGACTCCTTAGTGTGCTTCTTGGCCCTTTCCCTTTCGGGCAAGGGGAACTCGATGGGTTCGATACCAAGTTTACCACTTTGCAATCTAGTAAGTGGATGGGATAGATTGAACTGCGAAGTCGAACTGCTTTGAGATACCTCAGATATTTGTGGCGAGATCGAGAATGTCTGAAGTTGATGGATAAGAGACTGGACTTCAGGAGATTCAAGACTCAATTGCTCTGAGGGATGGTGGATGTGAGCAGTGGTAGTTGACTCCTGTTCTTCTTGATCACGCGTTGGAGAACCAGCACGCGATCGAGTATGAATAGGAGATTCGGAGGGAGAATTACTCTTGGAATGGCTTGTGATTTTTGATTTACTTGCCATTCATAGTCAGGCCCTCCTTCTAGCACCAAAAATGTTGATGCCTCGAAAATCGTTGCATCGACATTGGGGGAAACCACCCGGTCCGGACCTTAGTGCAGCTCCTTTTCCGTTTGGTGTAGTGGCTCTGACTGGGGATAATGGGACCAGTTTCCCAGCAATAGATAAATGGGATGAATGAAGACTTTGAGAATAATAGTAGTGATAGGTGAATGACTAAAACTATTGACAGAAATATAAATAACTAAAACTATCCCGGGAATCTAATTGAACTTCTAAAGCGTAGCTTTTGATGTTCTATATTCTAAAAATACAATTATATAGATAACAACATTCTCAAAATACAGATATTAAATCATTCAAGATTACTGTAACTAAATAGTTAGATACAGTGATTAAGGCGATACTACAAAACTTTAAAGGTTCATACCATTAATGCATACATGATTAAATAATAAGGCACATCATATGATCATCCAATAGTGGTATGAACAAGATTTCCTGTTGATACGCATGCATACAGATAATGATAGCAAAAAGTAATTACACAGTGAAATCAAATACACAGAATGAATTCAAACCAAAGATAAAAGTACCATTTGAATTGTAAGCCACTCCCGATATGAATCGCTATGTATGACTTCTACTTCAACGCATAACAATCTTTGAATCAACGACAGTAGTGCACATTTGAATCAAGAAACTTCTCCGTTAAAATAAAAGTAGGTGGTCGAGTTTCATAAAAGAATATAGGCTGAAGCACAGTAGTGCAAACTTCAGTCTGTTAAGTCTTATACAAAATTTTACGACACTTTCTAAATGCATGAAAGGGTCTATAAATACTATACTAATCTAAAATATCTATCAAAACAGAAAAGCAAACTAATCTGATGTCAATAAATTCTATTTCCTATTCTGCTGGCGATCGGAGGATGCTGGGCGATGAATCACTCTGTTGGCTTCTTTCCTGTGTACCTGAGCTGATTGATAGCGAGCATTGGCTCAACTTCAGGAGGTTTGTTGAGCCTAGAACTGTGCTGGGCAGCATAGGTGGAGTCCTGGATCTCGGGGATCATATATTGCATGGCATCGGTTAGGCACTTGAGAGCAGATCTTTGTTTATGAGGCTAGATTAGAAACCGCCAATATGCATCCATGTCTAAAGAATTAACTGAGGTAATGAACTTTGCTCTGTTCTCTAACTCGGGGTAGCATGTTTGTTCCAATGTATGTGCAGTAGTAATTTTGCCAGGTGTGCATTTGGAAGCAATATTGGCCAAATATAGAGTATCATTTACTAGATCGGCCAAATTACCAGCGGTAAATGAACATCTGGATGCTGCTCTTTCTGCTTTTAATATTTGTCCCTGCCATTCTGTAAACAATATATTTTTATGGACTTCCAATATCCGAGGTGGATTGGCTTGCTTACCTAACTTTGAATCTTGCCATTCGAGATAGCTTGAGATATCTTCTTCAGCCTGATTATATTCTGCTCTAATCTTTTCCACTTGATCGCCTATAGTCGTAGCCAATTCACAGAGTGGTTCTGCCTGAGAAAGGGTTTGCGCCAAGAGTTTGACTTGAGATATAAGCGCTTTATTGATTATCATTGCCTCTTTCTTGAATTCTTCTATTTGCGCATCTCCCCTGGTGGCTTCCAACTGTGCTATGATTTGAGCAATGTATTCATCTTTAGCTTTTAAAGATTGCTCATTTGCTGCCTTAAGCTGCTCTAATGCCTCTGTCAACTCGTTCTGCTTTTGGATGGCTGCCTGAGTGATTGACTGCTTCTCCTCTTGCCATTGTTGCATCAATTGGCTATTAATTCTCTATTGTTCTGATAGCTGTTCGTTGATGCGCACTGTCTCTTGCTGGTGTTCCGTTGATTGCTGCTCAGCCTGTATTATCCTTTGTCTGACATCTGCTAATTCCGTTTGAAGATTCAAAATCTCCTGGTCCTTTGTCTTTAGGAGAACTGCTACCTCTGAGGCTTTGTCAATAGTGGCAGCCGAATAGGCTCCCGCATATTGTGACAACTTGGTAAGGTCGTCAGAGGGATCAAATTTCTCTCTCCAGACTACATTGCCCGTTAGTGGTTGTTCAGGAAAAAGGGGAGGTTGATCAAGCCTCTACCTTTTCCTTGATCTATTTACTACTGCTCTGTGCTTAGGGCTGTAGAAGACGTTTAGTGGAGGAATGTCTTCTACTAGGAGGGTGATTTGGTCACTAGGACCTTTTGGAATAATCTCTACATTCATAATTTTGGGTGGGCCGGTGGTTGTATTCAAAATCTGGGATGAACCTTCTTTCTGTATGCCGCTACTTCTTGGAGTGTCGGTATTCTGTGAATTCTTAGTCCCGCCGATAATGGTGCTAAAATGCTGCCATTCCTTTTGCAGTTCGGGGTCTGTGTCGGTACCTTTATTGGTATCGGGGGCATTCTGCTTGGATTGCAACTCCTTGAGCAGTTGTTCTTGTTTCTCCTTCTCTTGCCGTTCCTGTTCCTTCTGCTGTATTTCTGCCTGCTCTCTTCTCAGTCTGTCTTCCTCTTCCTTCCTTAAGCATTCTGCTTGTTCTCGTTTTAAGAGTTCTTCTTTTTCTTTAGCTGAATGCTCTGCCTGTTCTTTTCTCAGCTTATCTTCTTGGTTTTTTTTCAATTGTTCCTCCTGCTCATTAGCTTTGGTTTTCATTGTAGCAGGGTTTTCTTTCTGTCGTTGCTCACCAGGCTTGCTTGAAGATGACGCTTGGGTCGGTATTATTAAGTCCAGGGGCAGAGTTTGCAACCTCTGCTGCCTGAGCCTGTTGAATTCTGATAACCCTTCGTCATTATACCTTGTTCTAGCCAGTTCTCTGGCTTGACCAATTGATTCTGCTGAGGTAAATATATCATCAAAAATGTCCTCTCTATGCTCAAATGTTGATAATTTGGCATGTTCAAGAGCGGCATATGCATATTTCTTGGGGTCATATGCTCTGTTTGGGAGTATAGGAAGACGTAGGGCTTGCATTTTCATGGCTTCCTTTTCTGCATGTTTTAAATCATGCAGGGTAAAAAACCCCACATCTAAGAGGAAAAGTTGGCCAGCCCCTTTTTTGCTTATTCTTAAGAGTCTGTGTGGTGCTCTTAGCTGAGAGTTGGTAGGCAATTTCTCGGGCTAACAATTTATCAGGAACATAAAAGGGAAGGACATGGGGATTGGCTTCACTACCAAAAACTCTAACATATATAAAATGTTCTTCACCAAACCAGCTACCTACTGACGGCAGGTCAAAAGAGGCTAAGTAAGAAATCCTTGAAATGGGCTTATTAAAAATGGCATAATAAATAGGAATCATGAAACCATTACAGATACTATACAAGTGGGCTTTGTGAGACGACTTCCACATCTTACGATGGTAAATATGGATGGGGGAGGGGTCCTGTGCGGTCCACCTCCAACCGAGAATGGGAAATTCGGAATTAAAACACAGGTTATCCAAAATATAAGCACTGTAATAGAACGGGGGGATTATCCTTTCACTAACTCTGGTCTTATTCCTATATTCCTAGATGGCTAGGGCAAGCTTATCTGAAAGGATGGTGGCCCAATCCATAATCCAACTGTTAATTGCCGACTCCATGAGGGGAACCATTTCGATAGTAAAATTGGTGGAGTCGTGAAGACCCCACAATCTACACATCATTATGGCAGCATAGCAATAGGGTGAACACAAGGAGTCAATTGAGTACTTACCGGAGGCTTCATGCTTGTGTTTAGCTGGGTTCGACCTCCAATCCTTAATAGGCTCAGACTCAATTTCATTCTCACTCGCGAACTTCTCCAGAAATGCCTTATTGTAAACTTTCTCTGGCATAGGCAAATGATACATTTGCCTCAAATCCTCTGGCTTGAAGGATCCAAAAATCCTTCCATCTTTTGCAACGAAGTTTCTGTCTTTGATAGGAATTTCTTCAATTGCCCATTTGATAGCATCGGTGTATGAAAGCATTTGTTCTCTTGCCGCTATCCTATGTAGGAAAGAGTCGGCCAGGTCTTTGAGAGTGCACTCTGAGCTCTTGGTAGAGTCTGCGGTAGCTTGCTCTACCACCTGCTTAGGTTTTTCGGCTTCCAGCAAATCATAAGTTCCCTGCCAGGTAGTTTTGGCGAGTCCCGCACATGTTGTGTCTGATATCAATCTCTTCTTACTGTTCATGATTGGTTGTGGTGTGGATGGTGATTCAATAGCGCCTGTAACCTTCTTCTGCTTCTTTCCCATAATGCCTGAATTGTTTGGACAACTCTGTAATCTGCACAGAAGAGTGGTTTTGGCGTAATACTGAGATAATAATAAAATTCACAACTGAGAGAACAATAAGAAGAACGTCGATATACTTGGCCTTTATTAAAACAGCGCGGATATGATCTATAGGCAGATTTGAAAGGATGGGTTCATTAAGGGGCCGTATATGATCTGCCACCTTTATAAATGCTCACCAGTGCAATATTCGCCTAAAGATCTTTTAATTGATGCAATGGGCGTACCGGCGGCCGAGCGAGAATGATTATGCCTTAATTATTATTAACTCGAGCTTTCCAATCATTCTAACGGCTTTTTCTTGGAGAACTGTGCCTTATCTCATCGGATCGGGGAGGGGCGCGAGGATAGATTTAACCATGCTTCAAACGACGCCGATCGCCGATCGCCGATATCGGGTCGGGGAAAGGCTTGTGTGCATCAAGGTTTTGACAAGGGGAAAACGCCGATTGCTGATCGCCGATATCGGATCGGGGAAAGGCTTATGCACATTAAAATTTTGCCAAGGGAAAACACCGATTGCCGGTCGCCGATATCGGATCGGGGAACCGTCTATGAGCAGTACTTGACATACAAAGGGAACCGCCGATCACCGATATCGCTGATGGCTTTATCGGGTCGGGACTTCATTGATAGGCATGATAATGGCGCTTACGGAAATGGCCGATTGCCGATATCGGGTCGGGACTTTGGTTGATAGGCGCAATAGTGATGCATGAAGGAAATGCCGATGGCCGATATCGGGTCGGGACTTTGGCCGATGGGCGCAATAGTGACGTAAAAGGGAATGCCGATGGCCGATATCGCTGATAGCTTTATCGGGTCAGGGTTTGGCCTTTTGATTGCTTGATGCATGCATTTTTGCCTTATTTCCAATATTTCAAAGGAATATTGCTTTTTCCTGGTTTTATTGGAATTTCATAAA
>APFE030208919.1:944-16743 GCA_000404065.3 Pinus taeda
TTCCCCCTCGAAGAGGCTGAATTCTAAGGCGTTGATCTATCTTTTCTATCTTTTCTTGAGCTGGTTTCATAACACTGACATCCCTTAAAAGGCAGTTAATCTCTTGTGAAAAGTAAATTTAGCAATAAAGACGAAAATGGTGCATTTGTACATGCTAAAAAATGTCATCTTGTGTATCAATTACTAAAAATTTTGCAAATTGTTTCCTCACACATTGGACGGACATATATAAGCTTGGTATATGACATTAAAAACAAAATAAGGAAGTTATTTAGTTGTTCATGCTAATTATAAAATGGACATTGTTTTGAGAATTTGACAAGTTTCATAAATAAGAACATGAGTCCACAAAATATTGTAGTATGATATTCAAGCAATTATATCACCAATTTAGCAAGTCAGAGACCTTCTCAACATGAAATGACCAAGTTCTTATGGAATTCTCTCACATTTTATGAAAAAGAGGATCTATCACCAATATGTGAGGAAGATTCCCACACTGGATAATGTTTTCCCTCAAAAATATCACCCTCACACCCATACCAAATTAACTCAATTGACTTAACCATAAATGAGATGGACCACCTGAAAGTAAAAGTATTACCACAAGGCAATGTTAACACTGGAAAAGGCATTGATTTACATAATGGCTATGTAAAAGGCCTTAATTTTTACAAACATGGCACATTGTACTCATCATTCAAAAGGAAAGTAAAGGTTAAGATGACTTTCTCTCTCATGAGGTTTCCTATACAAAAATGAAGGAATTTTTAATGGATTCTATGAACATTTTTGTCAAAAATATTATCATGCCATTTGATTCCTTGAATTTTCAAATGTTATAAAAGTATTTTGAAGACACATACTTGAGGGAAGATTCACATAAGATGACATTATATTTGTCTTAATTAAAGAACCTAAAACATAATGGAAGTAAGTAATTCAAATAAAGATAGTAGAATCATTGACTCACAAGGATCATTCATAAAAGTTGTAATTGACCATCCAAAATATAAACATTTCTCCTAAATATATACCTTTAAAAGAATAAATCCATAAACACAATTCAAAAACTTGATTAAAAAAGTGATATGAATTTTATCAATGAAAAATATAATAATACATCTTTTCCAAACACATTTATATCTAACAACAAAAAAGATAAAAAAAAATGACAAAAAAAAATGCTTGCCCTTTCATATATATAATCTTGAATATGTTTTTCAAAAATAAAAAGAAGAAAATGTGTTGGAAGCTCTCATTTCATAAAGATGATGTTCCTCCCCATAAAGGATGGTAAATGTTGTAACTTATACCAAGGATGTCTAAGTCTTGTCAAATTTCTAGTTGGAATATGATTTGAAAAATACACTGATGCATTTTTCACATATGAGAATTACAATATAATTAACAAAGTTTATAACCAAAATTATATTTTGATTAAATAGATGATTATAAGTTTTTAATAAATGCAAATTCAACTGCACGTTTAGAATTGAAATTAACACTCAAAAACTCAACTCAACAAATAAAATTGAAAACTAACTTGCACGTTCATGATAATGTATACTTAATAGTTTCCCACCAAAGAGACACTTTAAACTTCATTGGTTAATGAAAGTTGAAAAATTCCAATGGAAAGTAGTGAACCTTTTTTAAAGATTCGATTATAAAAGTTCTAAAAGAACTCAATAACATTATTTAGTTGAATCCAACGACATGTTTTCGAATGCATCAGATGGTGTCTTTGAAATCTGCATCGATGGTATTTTAAATCTTCCCACTTGCTCCCCACTGCCTCATTGAAAAATTTCTCATCGGGTGGTTTTTCAAAATCTCTCTAGTAAGAGATTATTTGTAATCGGAGTCGTCTACAGAGGCGGAGGAATTGTTTGGACGGTTAAAATTGGTTGGAATCTGGGTAAAATAATTTCAAAAATCATGTAGTAGCAGTGTTTGAATCATGTTTTTGATGGTCGAAATGGATTTTGCACCATAAAAAACTTTTAGTGCACCCAAAATATTGAAGATTGACAACTATAACTAGGATTTAGAAAAATCCTTGCCAGATTTATCAAAATATGGCAGGAGTTTCCATGATTTTCAGGGCAAAAAAAGTAGTCTAGTTAGACTACGACCTTGTAATCTCGCCATCTAGGGTTTTCTTAAAAAGCTCATCGGGTGGTTTCTCGAAATCTCTCCAATAAAGCAACGAGAGGTTTTTTTTTTAAGAGACTACTTGTAGAGATGGAATTTGACGGACAAATTTATAGAGTATTTTTTTGTATTTGATTCCTAGAAGTTTTTGATACTTATTTTTCCAAACATACTTGGAACTGTGGAAAACATATTTTTGACATGCAACAATTTTTTGAAAACGTCATTAATGCCTATTCATTTTCACTTTATTTTCTAGCTACGAGTACCCAATGAAGCTCTAGGCCCAGACATTGTTGGCAACTTGACATCATCATCATGTCACCACTCAGGATTTGCGATTGTGATTATTATGCTTCTATATGTTGTTGCGGTTGTGATTTAATTAAATAGCCACAGGCCTTACCCCGCTTTCCACTCCACACATGTTCCTTTGTCTCTGCTTTGATAGCCGATTGCGATATAACTCCACCATATTCCTCTTCCATATGCTCTGCCGCAATTACGATATTTCAAATAAAATTAAAGGCTTACTCCTATTTCTCCTCCCCAGTGTTTACGATTGCGATTGTTATGCTCCAAGTTTTAAACCTGATTTTCTGCAAATGTCATTTGTTTCAAATAAAACTTGCTTATCAGTCTCATTTATTTTTAGCTTATCAATTTATGTTTTCTGTGTTCATATTCATGACAGAGGAGGACAATTATGCTGATAAGTGGCATTTCAGTTTAGGTAAACTAATAAAAACCCAAAGAATCCGATCAAGCAATAAGGCTGATTTGACAAAACAACAAGATCAAGAGATTATGATGAAAATTCTGTTTTTTAGATATGTGATTGAAAATAATTGTTCAACTCCCTTAACGCTTGAAGCAAAAGAAGTTGTTTTCAATAGCGGCTATTTAAACAAACTGTTGGCATTGAACTAAGGGCAAGAATTCGAAAGAGAAAGCCTTGGAGGCTTGCACTATTGTACCGCTTAGTATTTTTTAATAGAATGATAGGTCCCGAATCTTGGGAGAGAAGCTTGTAATACTGTAACTTTGGATTATATCTGTTGGTGGAGAAGCTCTTGTTTATCATGCACTACTGTTGAAAGGAGGAGACATTTTTTGCAAGCAAAGATCGATTACAGATTCCAAAGGATTGTGCACTACTGTCGTTTTGTAAAGATCCGTAATTTGATTTTATTTATTAATAAAGGATCATTTCAGTTAATGATGTTTAACACTATTGTCTACATGATTTAATTGAAATAAATTCTTATTTCAATGTTTCAATTTATATTTTGAATGTATGAGCTAATAATTGGATTCATGCACTATTGTTGAATCTTGAGTGTTAATTCATTTAAAAGCGTGCTTAGACTATTCTACATGCTTACTTTTAGATACAACATGAGAGTTGAAGTTTGCATAGGAATAGATAGTTATATTCTTAGATCAGAAAGCTATCTTCCGATGTAGGATAATAATTGTTTGCTTGCATACATGATGTCTTATTTGAACTAATTCATTAATTCATCGTGAATATTTGTAATTCTTATGCATATGATAAATATGGAATTGGATATATTTTCAATAGGCACTTATGTAACTATTTACAAAGTGTTTAATTGTTAGTATTTATGTTAATGAGGAATCAGATCTTGTGAGCTATCGCCTTGATGTAATTCCTCCATCTTAGTTCTAATTTTTTAAAGCTTCTTTTCCCATTAAGTTAAGTTGGCTCTCAATTGAGAGAAGGTCTACCCTTTCCTTCAATCGAGATATGTTAGATTAATTGCATTGTAAACTTAGTCTTGCATGTGTTATCATAAACCTCACATTTTAGAAGTCCTCTTTTTAAAGAGGAAAAAATTCAGATTGGTTTGGTTGTTCCACAAAAACAATTTAAGGGTCATTCTTCTTGCTTGATTAACTAGAAGAATTGATCCAATGTCCCTAGCTATTGGTACTTAAAGATATATTGTAAAACCGATAGCAATTGGGAAAAGGTAACTGAATCTAGTTAAACTAGTCGGAGCCACTACTCCAAACAGAAAAGGATTTGCTTTAAGGTCTGGACCGGGTGGTTATCCCCCATGTTGGTGCAACGAATTTCGAGGTATCAACATTTTGGCACTAGAAGGAGGGCCTTGAGTCAGTTATTTGTTTTTTTTATATGTCATTTTAAACTAATCATGGCTCCCATATGCATTCCTACACTTGGTCATGCATTCAATTCACCTAAGCCTACACGAGGCATGCCCAAGAAGCAGATCGAGTGCTTGTCATAGTTAAAGTTCAATGGTGAGAGTAATATTTCTGCATTAAATAATATTGTTGGTTTTGTTAATAGATGTAAATATTTTAATATAATCGTTGATAATGAGATCTGCAGCCTTTTCACTCTCACATTTAGAGGACGGATCCACAAATGGTTCTTGGTGCTTCCTGAGAAGTTGATTCAGTTATGGAAACATTTTTTCCAGGTATTTCTCAAAGCACATCAAAATTACAGTTACAATATTTTGTGTTTAGAATTAGATAATCTTTACATGTATGATAATGAATCCTTAGTTAATATTTATAATAGATTTTTGTCATTTTGTTATAGATTTCATTTAGATGATTTTCCTTCAGCTAAAGATTTAATTGAACTTTTCACTTCTCTTGTTTCTTCTCGTACTGAAAAATATGAATCAATTAATGAAGAACAAGACACATCTAATTCATTAACTAGGCTTGAATCACTAAGCAATTTTATGGAACCCGAACCTGAAACCGTAATTGAATCACAACGTTCTTCTTTAGAAAATTCCAATTCTCATTTTCTCTTTGAAGATGCAATTGAAACAAATTTTAATAACGTATGTGATCAATTAGTAGGTCCAATAAAATCCAATTTACAACCAGACTTGAATGATGAACACAACATTTTATCTTCTTTGAAGGCAACTTTAGAAAATTCAGAACATGTAACTGCAATTGAAAAAATGGCCTTAAAGCAGGATTATAATAAGGCAAGTTGTATCGATGAATCATTTCAGCCATCATTATATTTTGGCATATATTATTTTCTTTATCCTGATGTCTTTTCAAATCAGAGTATAGTTAATGATGATTATGCTAATCTTTCAGTTGATAATTTTCCTAGTTCTTGTTCTGAAAATTCTACATCTAGCAATCATTTGAATGATGATCCTTTAATTGCAAAATATTTTTTTTTTTTTTTTTTGTATTTTATGATTTTGTTATTTGAGATCAGTCATTTGATTTTCATAAGAAGAAGGTAATTTATGACGATGATAACAAAGAATCACATTTTGTACAAATTGCGTCAATTTTGAAAATCGATTTATTTCGTGAAGATTCACATGCTTTAATTTTGTCTTCTGAACACAAACTTAGGTTTGAGAATTTTGATGAGTTAATTTTGCGAGTTTCTAATGTATTTCATTCTGATTCTCTTTTAGAAATTCAAATTTTTAAATTTTCCAAGGAATGTCCTTTTAGTGGCAATTCATTGACTCAAATCCATGATAGGTTCCAAAATTGCCTTGTAAAATTATTTTGTAATTTTAGCTTTCATAACAATTTAATTATTTTTTCCATCCTTTTATTTTTTTTTTCTTTTCTTTTTACAAGCATGTTAAATCTTTTAATATTGAATATCATCGAGATTTATTAAGTGAAAATGAGGAATTGGTTTCTCATAATCCTGAATATAAAAAATTATTTCGTTTCCAATTTAATTTGACATTCAAAAATTCATTCCAATAATTTCATCATCAGTCAAATTTAAATCTTGAGAGTGTTCTTCCTTCACAACATGCTTTGCCATCATCTCCTTTGGAAAGTTTTCATTCTCGAACAAATATTCATCCATTCTTTGATAATCCCATTGATATTTGTTTAGAGCATGCTTTCCAGAAAATATGGTTTACTAACAAGTTAATTGTAAATAAAATTGTTTTTGTACATAATTTTACATTAGATGTAAATAATAAATGTTGTTTCATTTTAATTGTTTTCGTTATCTTTTTACTAACATTTGACTTGTACATATAGGTAGGTAATAAAATAAGAGAATGGTTAGATTAGAAGTATGATTATACATAGTCATGTTTCCTTCATTAAGTTAGAATTAGGAGTAGATTAGTTTAGATTAGATTCAATAAATAATGATTTTGAGTTAATTTCCTTGCATTGGAAAAAGTCATATCTTTTCAATAATATTAAATGAAATTCTTCAATGATAAGTCTCTTATACTCACTTATATTCACTTCTTTACTAAATTTTAGATTTAGTTTTGTTTTCTTGCTTTCTGTTGATATGTAGCTCTCTTTTGCAGCTCTTCACAAACATTTTTACACCTTCACCAGGTCGAAATTGCGAGATTAAAAAAGCAGTAACGATTTTTCGTCAAACCAGCCAAAATAGGGAATTTCTAAACCATAATATTTTTCTTTAAAAAACATTACTTTAATTTGAAAATGGTTAAAAGTTTTTTTTTCAAGTTTTGCTTTGGAAAAAGACAAATAAATAACAAATTTCCTCATTCAAATTGAATTATTACTAAATGCTTTTAACTTTGCAAATTTGATTTATCTAGATTTTGACATAAGAAGGAATGTTTACTTTATTTTGTTTTTCCTCCTTTGTTAAGAAATTTGTATAAACAATTTTGTAAAGTTTTCCTTTTAGATTTGGTTTTGGTGATTTGACCAACATACTTGTGAATGTTCATATCTTGAGAATTCGGTTATCATATCACATTTACTTTTTCTTTTAGATAATAATGTTAAATGACATACTCTCGACCTTTCATCAATATCTCTTAAAATCAGTTTGTGATTTTTCAATTTGAAAGTAGGTATTTTTCAGGAAGTGGTTATGAAAATTGAAAATTAGATAAAAATTATAAAACTATGAAAATACTTTCCATTAAATTGTAAAATCTTTTAAACCTCAAAATCATAAGATCCTTTTATTCTAATATCAGTAAAGAAAGGTTATCTTAATTGATATGGATAAATAGGTATTTTCATTCATGAGAGTTTTTCAAGAAATTGCAATTTAATGAGTTTTTATGATCATCGTACTTTTACTTATCTAATGCTTCAAAAAGTAGTTTCCCCTTCTTGAATTATTTTTACTTAATTTTTGAAACTTCATTTTCATTCATCAGAGATAACTGGTTCTTCTAGTGAATCGCCAATTGTTGTGCTATTCAATAACCCACATTTTTCTATTTTATAAATTTCCTATGAAATTTATTTTATTAAATTGGGGACCCTTAAAACATAAAATCAAAAAATATTTTCTTTGTCTTGAATAAAACATTTTCTTAATAGCTCCTGAGACCAAAACTATACTTATGCCTTAAAAAAACCTTAAGTATTAAACAATAGGGGTTCTTAACAAAAAATATGAATAATCAGAATCTTATTCCTTATCGCTTCCCCGCATCACAAAAGTTCCATAAGAAAAAGACCCCTCCACAACTCCACTGTGATTGAGATATCATCCCGGACCCGACGGTAAAATTAATGCAATTTTATTATCCCCTGTGTCTGCAAATCACAATGATCACAGAACTTATGTCTTAACCTTAACCAATTGTGATATGCGATATAGCCAGACCTGTCAGGATTATACATTACAGTCCATAAACTCCTGTGTCCGCGTGACCGCAAAAAAGCCACAGATTGACACCTCTCCACCTCTTTCTGATTACGATTGCAGTATTTAAACCAGACCTAGTCAAGGATTTAAATTTATTGAATAAAAATATCACATCCGAAATAATTGCAATATTCAAAGGCTTAAGTCAATACTCCTCCACACCACCGATTGCGATTTGTGATGTAACTCAGACCCAACAGGATTATTAACTCCATTACATAATCCATCCCTGTCCATCGCATCTCAAGTTCCATAACATCCGCCATACCATAACCCTTTTTTAAAAGCGATTTGCGATTTGCGATAAGAGCCACCTCTGCCACGTCATCCCTGACATCTTCCATGATGTCATACTCCACGTCATTTGCCACATAATCACCACTTCATTTTCCATGTCACATGCCACATCACCCGGGACTTCGCAAATGCAAGTTTCAAATTGACACTGCTTATAAAAAATCCTTCACCCAGCTGATTCGCGATTTTGCGAATACCCTCATGGCATCATTCATGAAGTCATTCATGACTTCAATCCAGATATCGCAATTGCAAAAAATCATAAAGTCCGTTTCATAGCGCTGTATAGAAAATTGCGATCTGCAATTGCGATTTCCCGCATCACATCATCATCACGTCACCACTCAAGATTTGCGATTGTGATTTGATTGCAATTGTGATTATTACACTTCTATATCTTGTTGCGATTGCAATTTAATTAAACGGCCGCAGGCCTTACGTCGCTTTCCACTTCACGGCCATTCCTTTGTCTTCGCTCCGATAGCCGATTGTGATATAACTCCACCATATCCCTCTTCCATCTGCGCTTCCATAATTATGATATTTCAAATAAAACTTAAGGCTTACTCCTCTTTCTCCTCCCCGATGTTTACGATTGCGATTGTTATGCTCCAAGTTTTAAGCCTAATTTTCTGCAAATGTCATTTGTTCCAAATGAAAGTCGCTTATCAATCTCATTTATTTTTAGCTTATCAATTCTTGTTTTTCGTGTTCAGATTCATCACAAAGGAGGACGGCTATGCTGATAAGTGGCAATGCATTTTTGGCACCACAAAGTATTAGAAGGAATTGGGAATTCTTTGGGGAAATTATTAAAGGTGGATGCAGGTCAAGTCTCAAAAGGCATCTTCACATTTGCCAGAATTTGTGTTAAAGTAGACCTTAGCAAAGGTTTACCTGATCGCATTTTGTTGTATCATAACAATTTGCAGTGGTCACAACCCCTTGACTATGAGAATATGACATTTCATTATCGCAAATGTCTTCAAACATGCCATCTTCAAAACGCATGTCCACAAGTTAAAAAAGACCCCAAAAGAAAAAAGAGACAACCTCAAAAACCAAAAGGTCAATAATTTACAGAAACTATGGAAGCAGAGGCAAAAGATGTAGACACCCCATAAAACACCACAAACATAAATGATCGAAAATCTCAGGACACCTCGTAGAAGGAAGAGATTGAGCATAATTCCACTTTAGTTCCATTTTTTTCCATTCAACAACAACAGGTTGAGATGATTACATCTAAAAAAGAAGTAAGTGGTACCAAACATATGCATGCATCAGAAAGTTCAGATTCTGATAAAGAAATCCTAGTAATTTTAAAAGAGAATCAAATGACTATTGTATCACCCACACCCAACTCTAGTGGTTGGTGGAAAGTGGAAAAAAAGAAAGGTAGAAAAGAGTAGACTAGTGTTAACTCTCTAATGAGTTTATATTGATCATGGAATCCAAGATCTGTTGTTTTTATGCATATTCTTTTTAGCATCTACAATATGTAATTTTGTCATTATTAATAAAATTGTGATTTTTCCTTGGGTAATACACACACACACACGCACATATATATATGAAATGAAGCCTAGAGTAGTTGAGTCAACAACTCACATATAAGACGATGGAGAGGATGATTGGACTCTGGAGTAATATGAGTCATGACAATGCTATGACATCATCGATTGTTCATTGATCAACCAAGTATCTAATTTGGGGCGATGTGGATTATTCTCACTCATCTAGTTAATATCCATAATGTCGTGATTTCTTTGAGGAGTTAAAACTCAAATATATTCCATAATTCCAATTTCCACCATGCTCACTCATCTCACGAGTAGATAGGTCACGAAAAAGGACATGAATTAATGAAATGGGTGAATACTGACAATGAATTATGGCAGTTACAGGAGGAAATGCATTTTCAGACTAAAGATTTTGTTGATTATATCGATCTCTTGATGTTTACAACAATAAATTTCAATAACTATGAAAGATCTCACACTTGCAGTTTGCAATGAATATTGGGTTTTAGGGCCCTCCGCATAGTAAAGAGTCAAGATGGATTTGCCTCCCTTTGGCCATCAATTTATCGCTAGAAAACTACCACTAGGTCCCTCTCACTGTTTCCACCATGGCTCGATCTAACTCCCTAGTAATGAATGTAAAGGACACTTCCACTTTGGGCCATGGAGCATTGGAGAGAATAATAGTTAGAATTTCCTGATAATTTGTGTCCATAACAACTCACAAATATTTAAGTACTTAGCCTCAAATACAGCTTACGAGTGCCTCTATGTGGTAATCCCAGGTTAGCATTCCCCTTCAACTTCATTAATTAAATTTAAACAAGTTTTTCTCAAAATGATCCCCAAAACCCATTAATAAAGAACACATTTCCATAATATATTTGCATCATAGGAGTTCTTTTCACTTATTGTTTTAACGTTTTAGCATGATATAACTTTATTTTCACTTCCAGTATCCCATATTGATTGACACTTTTTCAAACACATCTAGACTGATATACTCCGTGAGGAATTGTAAATGTAATTACAGTATCCCATATTGATTGATAACAACATTTTATCAAACACATCTAGACTAATATGCTTTGTGACAAATTGTAAATATAATTACAATATCCCATATTCATTGATAGCAATAGTTTATTAAACACATCTATATTGATATGCTATGTGACGATTTGTAAATATAATTTCTTGTGTCGTAAGGTGGAAACTCCACATGGCATTTTTGAGGGTTTAGATGGAAATTGGAATCTTCGATAGAACTCTAGACAAAACATATGATTAGGCTATTTGGCTAACCCATTTCAAATGAATGTGTATATCATATTCTTGGAAGATTCAACCGTGTAGCAATAGGTTTTGATTTCTAAAAAAAATTGACCAATGATTGATAAACTCTCATGCAAAACATAACATAATTGTGAGTTAATTAAATGCATAGTAGCGGTCAGCCTAGAAATCTTGAAAAAAAGAAACGCAAGACATGAAAATCCGCTGAAACCAATCACAGTTCAAGAAGGATTAAAGTAAAAATCAGAAGGAATTTAATTCAAGAATGAGAGAATCCGTTTTGGCGTTGGGTGGTTTTGAATTTGGGTTCCAATTGAATTGAAGGTTCATAGGACATTGAAGTCGATACTTGTTGGATTGGATGTTAGTGTTCACAATTTTTAACACACTAATCTTTTATGTTGTGCTCTACTCGTGTTTATTTGTATGTAAGGTGTGCTATCAAGTTTATAGTGTAAAAATATATGTCATCTCAAAATATCATATATTGGTAGGGGACCTAGTTGATCCATTTTGAAGCATACATTGTATACACTGTTAAACAATATATTTTTCTACAGGCTTACTATAAGTCACAGTTTAGAAGCAAGAAGGACTTCCTAATATGGATATGCAATTTGGAGTAAGTGAAAATAAACTCATTAATAAAGCACAAATTTGCATAATATATTTGCATATTATGAGTTCTTTTCAATTACTGCTTTAACTTTTTAGCATGATATAACTTTATTTTCACTTACTCGACGCTCTACCTCGCTAATTTTATTAGTTGAATTTGAACATTCATTTGGAAATTAAATATATTAATGGATCTAGAATTACATTCTCTCATAGTATGAATCATCTTGCATGTTTTCATCTTTACTGTATTAGATCTATTTTTGGAGTATTAAATAGAGTCTCCTTCCAATTTGCAGGTCTTGTAAGAAATAAAAGCATATGGGTAGCTATGAACTACAGGGATGGTATTTGATACGGCTTGTTCTATGGATGATAGCAGACATTAGATTGTTTTCAATGGCTATACAACCTTTGTGCAACACACAAATTAGTATGGTGTTGAATTAGTGGCTATATGATTCGACTTCTATAGCTTGATTATAGAAAATTCAACCCAAAGCCTTATTTAATCCACTGAAAAATCTCTATTTGTGACTACAAAAAACAACAAAAATAACTTGTGGTATGGAGATTCCATGCATAATGCATGTAAACAACTGGAGTATGTGTGTATGTACCACTACGATTGCACCCACTCCATGTGCCTTAAGCTTGACTGCTCTCTTCAATCTCTAGCCTTAGTTATACTGGCTCAAAGCCATTATTTCACACTCCATAGCTTTTTCAAGGGTTTGTTTCAAAGTTGTTGATATTTATGAAATTTTCACAAATCTATTCATTTGTAGCTTTTGCTTCTCCTAGTGGTCTTTTATTCCGTCTACCTCTTTTGTGACCCATTGCACTCGTTAACCTCCCTCTATTTATTTTTTGAGTTTCAATTTCAAAATCACGAATAACACTCCAAATTTTGTATAATTAATCTCATTTAAAATTTTCAATTGTGTAATAGTAGGGTATGGAACAAATTGTATAAGTGGATGAGTATGGAATCAAATTTGTTCATGAAAGGTACTATAAAAAAACTAGAACAATTTTTTAGTGCACATATTGAGTACAATTGCTAATAAAATCGAACTAATTGTATGCAATGCCAAAGGTTGCATGACATTACACTCCAAATATTTTCTCTCAAAGACTAATATGTAACCTAAGTTTTCCACATTTCACAAAATAATCCACTTTAAATCTTTTCAATGCCTTCACTAAAGGTTTAAAATAGATAATCAACTTCCAGGTTGTGTTAATATCCCATTAAGTTGCCAATGCATTGGGTTGTGTAATTTGAATATAACACAATTCTATCAATAGAAATTGATCATATCACAACCAAGAAGTAATCCAAATTCTAAAACATTTAGACAACTCCTTACATTGACACTTAGATTCAATGCATGAAGTATTGTTATATGAATAGGGGTATGTAACCATATATAACACCTAAATGTCTATCCATGTCATTTTGGATGATATGATTATTATTTGAAATTTTTTAACTAAGTCCTTGCTGACCATCATTAACTAGATATAAATACTTCATATTCTTTATCAAATATATTTAATATTTCAATTAAATATGTCAAATTCCATCATAATTAAGACAATCACATAACGTCTAAGTTCATCATACTTAAACATTAGAATTGTGGGGATTATGACCCTAGAATATCATTTTCTATAAATGATACTAAACAATCAACACATTATCATATAACATCATATAGAATAAATATTACTCATCATCAACCATCAAGGACATATAGATTCATAGGTTGTGTATCTATTTTATAGTAAGTAAATTTATAATGAGCATTCATCAAAACAATGAAATCCAATTAAAATAATAATTATTCAATTAACATTTTGATTTAATTTGGATTATCTTTATTGAAGAGATCATATCATCATATATTATCAAAGCATAATTTGAGTGACTAATACAATTCTACTATTAGAAATAGATTAAAAAAATCACATTCATATACACTTCAAAGTGCAATGTAAAGTATTTCAGTATTTAATATTCAATGTATGGTTATTTCTTTAAAAAATTCAACATTTAACTCTAAGATTATGGCATCCTCAAAAAGTAATATATATATAATATATATAAAGAGGATGGGTCTTCAAAAGTGTTATATAAAAACTTAATTAATATTATAGAGTTATAGAATATTGATAAATATTAAAATAAATTAAATATAAAATAAAAAGAAATTTATTAAAGATTATATATAGAATATATAAAAATATGAATGAAAATAATTATTATTTTATTAATATTATTTTGATAAATATGAAAAAGGTAAATACTGAAAAAAATAGTAAGAGATGGGTGTCTTAAGAAGTTGTAATATTAGAGAGATTTATAGAATATATGATTACTGCATTGCACAGATGTGCAAGGAAACGCCGAAGGCATAAATTGAAGAAGCAAATAGCAAAAAAAAACTTGATAAAGAATAAAAATATATTAAACACTCAAATCAATGCCCCATTAACTAGAACCATTTAGTAGACATTCCATATGAAATGGGCATATGATCCAATAACGTTGCTGCATAAGAGAGCCAATTAGTGAGCTAACATAAGTATAAATGGTTTCATATACTAAAATCCACAGGTCTAACAAATCGTGTTTAGCCATTTAAGATATAGAAGCTATCTTGTTTAGCCATTTAAGATAGAAGCTTCGAAACTTTGTATATGAGCTATTGTCAAAGGACTCCCCTTGTCCTCAGAAGCATTACCACTAGTACGAAGCATTACCACTGAATTTCGAATTTTTCAGGTTCGCCAAATTCCAAACCTGAAAGTTTCATCGAACCCTTGACTTAGCTCCCCACAACATGGTGCAAGTTGCATAATTCAGTTTGGTGACGAAGGCTATGGTTTTTCACCATTTCCCATATCATTGTCCTTCATTATAAATCATTATTGGTGACAGACATTGAATGTCACCACAACACCTATACTTTTGGTGACACCACCTTTGCTGACGTTCAGTTTTTGATGACGAAGGCTCTTTTGACTATTACCAATGAATTTATGGTAACATTTTTCGACACTCAACAATGTCATTTTTTCTTGTAGTGACTTTAGATAACTAGAGTGAGGTAAGAATGCATTCTAGAAATAACCTTTAGAACACATGTAGTTCATTAAGAGTTTTTGGTAATGTCACTTTGATCTGAATGCTTAAACTTGAAGATTTTTTTAACAATTTGCAAGTTATATTTATATGTGTTTTGGGTAGAGGATTAGTTTACTAAGCACATAAACATGTAAATTTTAACCAAGTATTACAGCTAAATAGCAACAAAATGGGTATATCTGAAACACATAACACAAGCATGATAAAGGATTTCACCCCTCACTTGGGCTACATCTCCTGGTCCAACTTCCAATGGAGGTCCTCCTTCATTATAAATTCTCAAAAGTGTGTTTACATTCTTTACTAAACTAAAATAAAAGAATTGATGTCTCCAGTAGATCCATCACTATTGAAAACCCCTATTTTGGTTCTTTCTGCACCTCATTTGGCCAAAAAATGAGAAATTTAAGCTTGTTTCTTCATTTTCCCAAATTTTACAGCTAATCATCCTACAATTTGGCCTCAACCTAGCTTTAGCACCCCAAAAGCGGAACCGATGCATAAAAGCCGACACAATTCCCGCTTAGTAGGTGAATTTGTAGGACCGTTAAGATGACCATTAAGCCCCTAGTCCAGAAGTTCCTGGTCACGTGGTGCCATGCAACCGCATAGGGGGTCGAAGACCCTCGGCTCCTTGTAGCCCCCTTCGCTGGTGTGCGCCCTTGATTCTATTGTGCATATGTGACCAAAGTTTGGCCCCCCTTGGGGTTGACCCCTACAAACTCTGTTTTCATTGGGTTGTTGGCCACGTGAGGGGTTATACGACCCGGGGTTCCGCCCCAACTCCTTTGTGCCACAATTTTCATCATATGGGCATGTGGTTGTGCTGCGGGTCATGAGGGCTAGGACAATCCCTAGACCTTGGCCCCTCGCCCATGATCCTATGGCGCAGGGATGGCCAGGGGCTAGGGATTAGCTGGGCCCCTCCCCTAAATGCGCATTAAACAAAGCATTAAATACGACCATTCAACATTGTTTAAATAAGTAACATGTTAGCGCATTGGTGTGGGCCTTAGTTGCTTGGTATGTGGTTTTAGTTTCGAACCCTGGTGGTGTTGTTCGACCTCCAAACAAATTTTGGCC
>APFE030208920.1:0-35440 GCA_000404065.3 Pinus taeda
CATTCGCAACTATATATATAGTATAATTATAATATATATAAATATATATATTATATATTATATATTATATATAATATATATATAATAATGATATATAATATATATATATAGGATTACTATTGTTTGTGTGTATATTATATTATATGTTATGTATATGATTTATATATAATGTATGTATATGTATATATATGTGTATGTATGTATGTATATCACAATTTATATTTACTATAATTATTTTCTTCTATTTTGATTCATTTTTATAAATAAATTAAATATCTTAATTGCATAACAATAAATAAGTAAAATGTACAAAAGTATTACTAAGAGGGGGTGAGGGAGGTTGGGGAGAGGGTGAACTGTATTAACAAAAATATAAAAATTATTCTTGCAAATAAAACTTCTTCAGAAATTCACTTCAGAAGGATATAACAAGATCATGCTCATGAAAAACACAAACAATTATCACATGTAGCCAATTGGATGTAGCGTATGATAAACGATCAGTACAGATTATTCCTCCCGTGCCTCATCGCGAGCCATTTCTCTATATATTCAGGAGAATAGTTTGTGAAATCAAGAGCGCCAATTCCCCACCTCACCCAAACCAGGGCTTGGAAAGCACCATAAAACCATCTCCCTAAACCATTTAAATGTCCTCTTACCATATATACAAAGTAGTATATCTCCAAAGTAACAATCACATAAAAACCTACCATACGAACCATAAACGTAAAAGTTCTTCCATTCTTCCATATCTAACCAAATCCATGCTTTGTTCCATTATGAGGAACTCCTATAACTGCAGACTACGAATAACTCCATTTACAACAAGGTCATTCCAAAACGATGCCCAATCAACCCCCCAACGACATTTTGTAAACCAACTCCATCCTCATCGCTTATAGTTTTAAACAAAACCAACATAAGATACAAGAGACTCAAGTCGGATGCAATTACAATGGTTATCATTATCATATAAACTATGGGTTCAGAGAGTGGCATGGAGTTTGGTTCATACCATTTTGCAGTGCCTCATTTCAATGTGATAAACACAACCCACGTAATAGAGAAAAGTAACTTTGCACAAGAAATTATAATGGAAAATGCTCTGAAACTTAGAAGGCTACCTCTAAACATTAGCACATGGAAAATATTGTTGTTTTCAACATTATATTTGACCTGAGATTTGGCTAGAAATACATTGCAAGCAATCCCCCTTCCTATGTTGTCAACAATATAGTCTCTTATGGCCCTCCTAGCTACCAATGTGATAGGGAAACCATCCACTTTCAACTAGATAGTAAGTATAATGTTAACTAATGCTTTCATGAACCTTGGTGCAATTAACTTAGGTAATTGTTGCAACTCCAAATTGACACCAATATACTTTGTTTATTTTCCAAAATTATAAATATTATGTTTTTTTTAGTTATGTTTAGAGCATTTGATTTCTAGCCTTATTTCTTTATGAACAATGTGTGGTTTGATGGTTTGTGAGTTATTGCATCATGTTGAACATGCAATTTTGTTTTTGTTACAACAAATAAGATCATATTAATAACTAGAACAAGTCACCTTAGATAACCATGTGATTTACTTTCTTGCAAGTGTACGATTTACTTTCCTACAAGTGTGACATTTACTTTCCTACAAGTGTGTTATTTACATTCTTGCAAGTGTGGATTGGATTGAAATAATATTTCTCTTGGTGGCTTGTGAAAGCATCCCAACATCTTGTCCTGTCACACTCATTTAGGTTACTACAACTTCATATTATACTAGCACAAACAACAAACAATTGTTCACAAGTTCCATATAAAGCTCAGATTGATAATTAAATGTATATTCTTTTGGTTATCTTTCTGCTCAGTTAGAAAGGTATTTAAAAGGATTGTCATGATTTGCCATATTGTATTGGCCTCCCATGTATTCCAAGGCTAGTATATCAATTGAATCACTCATTTACCCCCCAATAAGTCCCACCATAGAGGCCCTATCCCTGTTCGCTTTCACTCCTCTAGCGACACATGACAAAGTTGTTTCGCCACATGTTCAAGGAACGCCTCTCCTTGTCTATAATATATCCATATTATTTTATTCATTAATAATTGAAAACACTAAAAACACTTATTTTTTCAAAAGAATAAAAATAAATGGAAACACCAACACTTGTACCATCTCATGTAATGGTGTCTCTTTCAAACATAAGGATTGTCCTTATCAACCATAGTCAGAGCATTCTACACTAAGTCACTTGTGTTGACAATGATTCTAGATTATTACAACCCCTCCTATATCTCAATACCCATACTGTGATTCCCAAATTTTCCTTTTCCACTTACCTTTAGTCCTGATTAACATACATTCAACATATCTAGGTATGATGAGGGATCAATATTTTAGCTAAAAAATGAAAGTGCTCAAAATGTCTTTAGACTTCAACAAATGGATAGAGTTTGTCGTCGGAATCCCAATGTCATGAATAGTTTGAAAAATCGACATCGTATGCAAAATTTAGAGCTTCTAAAAGTTTGATAAAAAAAGAGCCCCGAGGGGCCAGCCCCCACCCCATGTGAACAAGCGCCTGAACCAGGAGCTAGGGGCCAACTATTAAGTGGGATTAGTGTGCCACTAATCAGTTTAGAATTTAATTAATTTGGCAGAATCTATGGCGGAGCCACTAAATCCGGAACCGCCACCAAACTTGAGGGACTTAACTGGAGTCTCTCCAGATTTAGCGGAGGTTTTCTAGGAAAAATTGTTTGAGCCATAGCTTATTCAATTCTCAGCCAAATTTCAAAAATGAATAGTCATTTTGACTAATTTGCATGCTGGGAATTGATTGGAGCATGTTTCAGAGGTAGAAGAGGTCATCTACAGGCTTTTTTGTTCACTTGAAGATTTTTGAAGCCTAGGGCCACCAGGTGTTGGAGGCCATTCCCAGAGCAGCTGGTAAACAAATTGAGTAAAAAAATAGTCATTTATGATAGATTTGAATGTTTGAAACTCATTGGAGCAGGTTTCAGAGGTAGAATAGGTCATATACAAGTGTTTTTGTTCACTTGAGTATTTTTTAAGCTTAGGGTCACCAGGGGTTGGAGGCCATTCCCAGAGCAGTGGGTAACCAAATTGAGTAAAAAAATAGTCATTTATGATAGATTTGAATGTTAAAAACTCATTGGAATAGGTTAAAAGAGCATTGGATTCATGTAGCAGCAATTTGAGCACTATTGAAGCTAATACAAAGGCCCACACTATGAAGTTGGACCAAGGAGATGTAGCCTACAAGGGGTGAATTCCTTCAACAAAAGTATTGAGCTCTGTTATTTGTGCTTGTTGTGTTTTTATATGATGATGTTCAGCCATTTAAATTCATTCTTTTAAGTTCATGCAAAACACTAAATTTCACCAAGTTAGATGAATTGATAATCACAAGCTCATGGATAAACTCTTTATGGATAAGCAAACCAAAGAAAATAAAATTTTATATCTGGAAATGGTACTAGCACATCATTAAATAGCAATCAATTTCATATCAAGTTGGTATCAAAGCACAAGTTGCTTGCTTTATTTTCTTGAAGGGTTTAATAGTTACAATCGTTGTTATGATTACAAGGTTGAAGTTGCAGAGAGGAGAAGGGAAGCTACGGATAGCTAGTCCTGAGATTAGGAAAAGAAGGAAGAACACTGATAAAGCATCATCCTCACCTAAAGGACCACTCAAGGCAGCACCTAAATCACCTCAAGTTCCATCTCCATCAGTTGAGATAGAAGAGGCACAGATTGCACAAGAGGCTGAAGTGATTGAAGAGGTACAATCAGTATAAATTTTTGAGCCTGAATCCATAGCCATTATGTCTGGAGAAAGAGACAATGAATGTCCCTCTTCAACATAGGAAGAATTCAAAAAAACTTTCTATACTTTGACTGATATGGTTAAAGTCCTCTATGAAGAGAGGAACACCATAATGGTTGGAGAGAGTTTTAAACCTCCACATGGAGAAGGAAGCTCAGAGAATAAAAATGATGAGAAGAAGGATTCCAAAGGGAATGGTGGAAATCCACCTCCATCTCCACCATCCTTATCACATTCCTCATCATCTTCATCATCTCACACAGCATCATCTTCCACTACCACCTGATGCAGGAGCATCTAGCTGACAGGGCAAAGACAAAAGTGAAGGTGATATGGTTTCTGAAGGGGACGGAGGAATTAATTCACTGAATGGATAACATACTTGTTTTTTTTTTCCTTTATTTTATTAAGTTGCCTAAGATTAATGTAATAAATTGTAATTAGGAACAGTAGTAATTAGTTAGAGTCGTTGTTTCCAGACAGTTAATTTATTGTTGTAAAAACATGAAAAGAAAATGTGCTAGACAACCATGAAAAGTTCCGTATGAGGAATAACTGATGTAACCAGTTGAACATAACTAACAACAGTTAGTGACAGTTTGAGAACGCTGCTATTAAAAAGAGAGAAAAAGCACAATGTAAGGGTTCGACTGACAAAAGAAATAAAGAAGAGAAAAAATATAATTTTTTCTGTGCACATTCATCCCTACAGTGTCCCAAACACTGTGTATATCAATCTGTATAAAATTACTTCGTGGAGACTGTTATTTCATTGCCACGGGTTATAAAACGAAAGGAGAGATAACCAAAGCCAGAGGAGAAGTGACAGTGCCCAGATTATAGGCGGCTCAACCAAATAACTAGACATAAAAATCATTTATGTAATCAAACGATACGAAGTCGGAAATTGCAAGTCTAGGTAAGAAAACTAACTCTGTAAACACCAGGTATGCGAATTTATAAATATAGCCCAAATCAATTCCAGAGTTGAATTCATAGAAATATAAATACACTCATCAAATTCGTTGCTCATTTACATTTTGTTCAAAACAAAGGAATGAACCCAGTTCACAAACATATGAATCATATTGATTACAAATGGAAGCCAAACCCCATAAGTCCCCAACTCATTACCATAACCCAACGACGGTGCCTAACTATAGAAGAACCAATACTGACAGCGGCTCGAAGGCCAACGAAATATCGACCCTACAGTTGTAACACTAAAGCCAGGCAAAACAACTAACGAACAGAACGACACTACCCGTGTTTCATCTGGAACAGCTGAGTTTCCAAGCACCGAAACCCTCAAGTGGCTCTACCTACAAAGAAAAATGACAAACAAAATTAGTTTTGTGAAATGGGACACAGAGGAATCGAAAATTGAAGAGAACTGTCAAAATATATCGGATTAGCTTACTTGACGGAGGCAAGCCGTAACTGCAACCACACCTCCAATTTGTTTTTCCTGCTCACGAGGAGCCGAAGACATTAGACAATGAGAAAAAAAGAACACAAATATCCAGCATAGGACAGGGGACTTACCCAGATAAGTTGGCGGAGGAATCGACAGAATTTTCCACCACAGTTCTGTCGAGCTCGTGGAGGAATCGAAGCCAGAGCTGGAGAAATGTTACCAGGAACCATGTGACCAACAACCGACTGTAAGACTCGTGAAAATAAAGGCAACGAACCGAGATAAGGATGCATAGAGACGGAGACATACTAAGGCAGATACCAAGCATACCATAACAATCAACATACAAGCAGAAGACCACGAAGAAAGCAAACCTTACCAGGTTTTCATAATTTTGCCAGATGAACGAAAAATGTCTAGGTCGAGTCCCGAACCAGTAAAGCAAGATCGTAAGAACGAAACCCACATTGAAGCCACGAAGACTGCCGAGAGCATACAGCTCGAAGAACCAAGATAATAAAAACACGAACAAACAAAAGGAAACCACATTAAAGCCGTGAAGACCACCAGGAGCACGCAGCTCAGAGAACCAGGCGGACGAACCACAAACAAAAATGAAAATCCACAGTGAAGCTGCAAGAGGCCGTCGAGAGCTCACATAACAAACGACCGAGAGATATAACGAATGAACCAAATGAGTGCGAAGGTGGTGAAACCCTATACCAAGGCGAGTTCATAGAATTCCGAGGAGGGACAGATGTCCATCAAACAAACAACCAACATATAAATCACCGTAACCCCCATTTAATTCAACGCAAATTAAACAAATTTGCATATATCAAAAAAATCTTTGATTAACATTATTATCTACTTGTACACCATCAAGTGGAGTGCGTTGATGGCGGGATCACGTGGGTTGGCCCCATCACCACCACTTCCCATACTCATTCCATAACCCCAAAAGGAAAAAATCCATTACTGGAATTGGACATAAAATTCGAAATTCCCATGTACAATGGAGAAGTGAATGCAAAAAAGTTAGACAATTGGATTGAGGTTGGAGGTATACTACAGAATTTAGAACCTTCAAGAAGATGACATAAAGATCCAATTGGTTTCACTGAGGCTAGAAGGAGCTGCACTAGTTTGGTGGGAAGCAAAGACTCAAGAGGAAATGAGAATCCATGGTAAGATTTCCATTTCTTGGGTTGAATTTGTTTCTTCATTTAAAAGATAGTTTTATCCTTTAGCCTATATACAAAAAGCAATCATGAGTTGGAAAAAATTTAGGCAACTAAAAGGCCAAACTGTCCAAGACTACACTTAGGAGTTTAGGAAGAGGGCTTTATTGTTGGGAGTAAACTTGAATTCACAAGACACACTCTTGAAATATATTGGAGGTTTACATTCCTATTTGAAGCATACTATCCTTATGTTTAACCCAAACAATTTAGATGAGGTATGTGTGCAAGCCACACACCTTTAATCTAGAGGAAAGAACATTTAGGAAGAGGGTAGTAAGAGGCAGCCATTCAAGGGTAAGGATAATGCAAAGGGTGGAAAATGGAAGGGAAAGAAGAATGCACGTGTGAAGAAAGAAGGGGATAAAATCGCATGCAAACATTATTCCAAAGAGGGGCATGATGAAGTCCACTGTTGGAAATTACATCGCGAATTAAGGCCTAAGAAACAAAACAATAAGGGAAAACAAAAGATGACAGCTACCACACAACATGGCCTTGGCTCAAATTCTGGTGATGAGACCAAGATTTCAGCCATGGTTACAAAAGGAAAAGAAATTGTTGCAAGCACTAGTTCATAACATAGTCAAAACAACACTCCAAATGAAGAGTCAAGAATAGAGTTGTTTCATGTTAGAGTGATTTCAAATCATACAAATATTGATGCATTATTTGATAGTGGGTCACAATCAAACTTGATTCCAAAAGACTTGGTTAAAAAATAAACCTTGAAAGTGTACCTCATCATAAGCCATATCCATTGGGTTGGATAGTAAACAATGCAAACTTACAAGTTACAAGGAGGTGTTTATTAAAGTTTTCCATTACTGAAAAGTTCATTGATGAAGTTGAGTTAGATGTAGCTCTACTTGACATCTCAGGGATCATTTTGGGTAGTCCTTATTTGTATGATAGAAAAGCATTATTTTATCGCCATGACAACAAATACATATTTCTCAAGAATGGGGTGGAGTACATAGTGAGAGCCCATTGCAAAAAGATGAACATTTCTTTGGTTAATGCGGGGTAGATGAAGAGACTAGTAAATGCAAGTCAAAATTTCACATTGTTGATGATCAAACAAAGAGATGTTTTGAATCAAACTTTCCATAAAGATGCTTATATTTGTAATGAGTTGTTTTAGAATGATAACAAGTTTCCTTTGAAAGAAGGTGAAAACCATTGGTAGTAGCCAACATTGGTGTTGAGCGGTGCTGAAAACAAGGTGTCGGTGCAAGAAGTTGGAAAGGTAAAAGAGAAGAGGACAAAGCAGCTTGGCAAAGAAGGCATGGGTTTCACAAATGTTCATTGCTGGTTTACAAAAGGCACATTACAATGGCGAAGAAACTTGGGCAAGAGTCGACTCAAGTATAAGGCAAAAGCAGCTAAAAATCGACATAGAGACAAAGTGCAAGGTGAGAAAGATTCCAAGTTTCCTTTTATTGTTGAACAAGGTAGGAACAATATGTTTTTCAAAAAATTAGATTGTTGTTCTGCAAATTCAGAAATATTGTAGCATGACGGTGTCAAAGACAACAATAGATGGTCGTCGGAATCAAGGAATTTTTTTACTTTTTATGAAAAGCTTTAAATGATGAAATTAGGAAAATTTCAATGGATAAAGACTGGAAGGATGAAGGAATAGTCCCATCATCAACATAATCAGTGATCAAGAAATATTTTGGGGTCCAAAAGGCTTCTAGTGGGGAGGAAAGATCCAGGATTAGTATTTTAGCTAAAAAATGAAAGTACTCAGAATTGCTTCAAACCTTAATGAATGGATATATTTTTTCACCAGGATTCCAACGCCCTGAATGGTTTGAAAAACCAACATCGTATGCAAAAGTTAGATCTTCTGAAATTTTGGTAAAAAAAAAGGAGCCCCGAGGGGCCAACGCCCACCCCATGTGACCAAGCGCCTGAACCAAGAGCTAGGGGCCAACTTCTAAGCAGGATTAGTGCACCACTAATCATTTTAGAATTTAATTAATTCATAATTAAGTTGGAATAATTTATGACGGAGCCACTAAATCTGGAACCGCCACCAAACTTGGCATACTTAATTGGAGTCTCTCCAGATTTAGCGGAGGTTTTCTAGGAAAAATTGTTTGAGCCATAGCTTACTCAATTCTCAGCCAAATTTCGAAAATGAATAGTCATTTTTGACTAATTGGCATGCTGGGAATTGTTTGGAGTAGGTTTCAGAGGCAGAAGAGGTCATCTACAGGTGTTTTTTTTGCTTGAATATTTTTGAACCCTAGGGCCACCAGGTATTGGAGGCCATTCCCAGAGTAGCTGGTAACCAAATTGAGTAAATAAATAGTCATTTCTGATAGATTTGAATGTTTTAAACTCACTGGAGTAAGTAGAAGAGGTAGAAGAGGTCATCTACAGGTGTTTTTTTTCACTTGAATATTTTTGAAGCCTAGGGCCACCAGGTGTTTGAGGCCATTCCCAAAGAAACTGGTAACCAAATTGAGTAAAAAAAAATAACCATTTATGATATATTTTAATGTTTTAAACTCATTGGAACATGTTCCAAGATCACTGGATGCATGTAACAACAATTTGAGCACTATTGAAGTTAATACAAAGGCCCACACTATGAAGCTGGACCAAGGAGATGTAGCCCATGAGGGGTGAACTCCTTCAACAAAAATTTGTGTATTGAGCTCTGTTATTTTTCCTTGATGTGTTTTTATATGTTGTTATTCAGACATTTAAGTTCATTCTTTTACGTTCATGCAAAACAATAAATTTCACCAAGTTAGATGAATTGACAATCACATGCTCGTGGATAAACTCCTAATGGATAAGCAAACCAAAGCAAGGAAAATTTTATATCTGGAAATGATAATAACATAGCATTACTAGCAATCAATTTGAAATCAAGTTGTCCCCTGACATCAAGCCATATTATGTTTAGATTATTTTTCCTTCTACCTTCATTAGCCATCATTTATGCTCCAACCAAGGGAAGTTTTGATTCTCATTCTCATCTACTGGAACTTTCCTACTAGCATGAAAATCCTCCTACATTAGACTTTAGCAATTGACTTATCCTTAATTGATTTAAATGGCACTCTCATCCCTCACTTTTTCTTCTTCACTTCTATTGACATCAACTCATGTTTTCTAGGAGTGTTGTTGTATCTCGATTCCCATCCCCATTATTTATGTGAATGCCATACTAGACAGAGAGAGTCATCATCATTGTATTCTTCAGTTAGCCCCTTGATGTTTGACATGAAACCATAATCACCTTTCGGTGGGTTGTATAAAAACAATATTTACATTTTTTAGTTCTATTTGAAGACCCCGAGCTTGCATGGCTATTATATGCCTTTAAGCAAGATCCCTTTGCACATTTCACCCCATATGTTTTAAATCACCTCTCATTAAATATTCCTTTATTGTCATAGACACCCCTGAGAGCAATGAATATTTCCACATCATGGTTTCTCAAGTTATAACATTATTTTGACCATACATATGGATCATAATGTTCATACATGAGCCAAAATCATACCTATTTTTTATTCTAATGCATTTATATAACTTCACAAGCATGGGAATGCCTTCCTTGTTTATATAAAAGATCATTTCACACATGAATGTTAGGCTATTTTAGGTGGGCTTCATCACTTTTTTATTGTAACTCATTTTTTCTTGGTTAAATTTGTTTCTCTCTAAACAATATTTACATGTTAGAATTGTGTGGGACAAAAAATGATGATGCATTTCAACTATATCTCAACTCCTAACTTCAATTATTAGATGGAAATTATTGTCACCTCAATTTCACTCACAAGAGACATTTAGGTGATTATCTAAATACATCCTTAGTAGGAAAGAACACAAAATAATGAGGCTACCTCGTGGCTAATTTGCATCACCTAAGAGAGAAAGGGAGAAACATTACAAAGTGATTTGTAATATACTTGTGTAGTATTCCTTCATTGGCACTTGCATAAGTTTTCCTTTGGGAGTTGCACAAATTTTCTTAAAGGAGTGGACTTCTCCTCTTTAGTGCACTTAAGAAATAGGTCCTAGTTCAATTAGCTCTAGGTTGATGTGGTGAGAAATTCAAGCTCCCATTCCATTTATGAAGTGTACTTTGGCCTTCCAAAGTCCTATTCAAACATTGGGATAACCATTTTGGATGAATAGCTTTCACATTTAGACTAGTTCCTTAAGGAGTTCAAAATTATCCCATAAATGAAGACCATGAAGTGGCATTTGAAGAAGAGAAGAATTGCAAGATTATGCTAGAGGTATGAGATCATCTATCTTACTTTCTCTTTTTATGTTGTTCACCATCATAACGCTTATCTGAGTTATTTCCTTAAAGAACAAAGACTTCTTCATTCACCATTGTAAGAAATGGATTTCAAGAAGCAAAAGGATCCATCCCAAGGAGAGCATTGGAGCTCATTTGCATCCAACCATTGTCCCTAGGTGTTGTTACTCATTTTTATGTCATTCCATTGAACTACTATATGAGTATTGTTGTTTCCATCCATATGTTATTTTTGAATAATATAGTTGGATTTGTAGTTTATATTTATACATGTCGATTTTATTTATTTTGTTACAATATAACTATTTTCTTTTGTACCACAACCTCTTAACTTATAACCTAACTTAATAAATAATATTTTTCTCACCAATGCAACAAAATCCCAAACCCAAACTAGTTAAGCCAATCACTTCCAATTCATATCAAATAACTATATTTTTCATTGCTTGGAATAAATTTCCACACTTGTATATTTAAAAGTGGGGGTCAATATGCACAAAATTATTATTACAAGGAATAAAATGTACTATGTAAATAGAAAGAAAGAGCATGTGTTGCACCTATTTAAATTAGACCCTAGGAAGTTTTGGAGGAAAATTTTAATTTTAAAATTAAAAAATATAATATGGTTCCTTGAAGGACTAGAATTCCTATCTTAAAAATCTTTATGAATCCCCTAACACCATGGAAAGCATTTAGAATATTCCTATAGATGATATAATTTTTTCTCTAGAAGACATAGAATTTTGGGTTAAGTGGCTCACAAATAGGAAAGCTAAGGACATTAAAGGATACCAAGCTCAAAATTTTAAAATAGGAGGGATTATTGTCATTCCTCACACACACAAACTTTTCAAATTGGTAGTGAAGAAAGACTTCCTTATGCTTTGGATGTAATGCCTCATTATACCTATCTTTAAAAGTGGGGATAAAATCATTCCCTCTAATCATAGGACCATTATGATTAGCCACATTTTAGCTAAGTTGTATGGAATTAGTTTGGAAAAGAAGATTATCCTATGGCTAGAAATCCATGATGAAATAGCTAAAGGCCAAGTCGGGTCTAGGACATATCACTCAATTGTAGACTACCTAGTATTATTGTTGGAACACACATACAAAATAGACGGTAGATTAAGATAAACATTAGATGCATTACTATTCACAATGATGTACATTTATACAAGTTTAGTGACCCTTCATTTCATAGTCCAAGTGGTCTCTTGGACCCCCTTTGACTGTTCAACTTCCACACCATAAACCTCATTGAATTAGATGTCCAACATTTCCCCCCTTAACCCAAACGGGTATATACAAGTCCAAGAAGAGAGCTATTATACAAAAATACAACAATGCATGACAAGAATAAGTTGATTGTGCTCTTTGAGATGATGGAATAAGGTGGGAGAACTCGAGGTTTCAACCGACGGTGGTTTAAGAATGACCACCAACACTGGAATGATTAGTGCAGTTTCCGGAACATTTCCAAATATGGCAAGAAGTTGAAGTCTTCGGCGAGAGGAAGTGATCCTTAACGTTTTGAAGAGGGAGACCTTCAACCTAGAAAAACAGAGGTCTACAACATGCGATGGTTCAAGGAATGCTCGGTGTGATTCCCAGAACTCTTCCAAATCTGGCAAGAAGTTGAAGTCTTTTGCTAGAGGAAGTGCTTCTTAATGCTTTGAACAGGGAGACATTAAACCTAGAAAAGCGAGGTTTGCAGCCTGTGCTGGTTTAAGGAAGGCCACCAACCAAAGGTATTCTTAGGGGCTTCTGTGTCTCTGGCTACAACTATAAATCTGGGTATGGTTGTCTCTGGTTGTAGGCTCAGGAAGCAGGTTCAAGTTGTGGTTGTAGGCTGAGGGAGCAGGTTCAGGTTGTGGCTCAGGCTCACTTGAGGAATATTTGAAACTCTTTTATGACCATCACTTCCCCCCCTGTCAGATACAAGGTGAGAAGATGTAGAAATCTCAACTGTAATACATTTCAATATTCGAGAACAAATCATGTTGTATTAGTGAAATATCTTCTTGGTTGTTGAAGTCCATTGCGAAGAAGTGATCCATCCAAGGTGAATCTTTTTTCTTGAAGGAGGTTTTCTTTTGAAGCATTTGTTTGAAGAATGAGTTTGTTGACCATAATGATTACATGGGTGAGGATCAAAACAATGATCTTTCACATAGCCAACTCGGTCACAATGTTATCATTTCACAATCTGTTGTTGTGGAGGAGCAGGGACATGTGAAGGTGAAATGTCATGAAGAAATAAAACACTCTGAAATTTGATGGGATTTGAGTAATATGGAATATGAAAGGATGCCTCCTTATCATATTCAAGACCTATTTTGTGCTTGTTCCTGGCAAGCTCTTCCCAAGGTTTGATGATGGGTTTGGGAAGTGCAAGATGAATTTCCACATCTACATGCAACTCTACTCTTGAAATTGGCACATGATGGGAATCAACCTCAACTTCACTGACATGGTCACTTGCTAGTTGTTTATGGGTGTTTGTTTCAAACTTAAATAGATTTTGTCATAGCTCCTCTTGTTGTAGGTGAGATTCAAGTAGCAAAAATTCTATCTTCTGTTGTGCATCTTGCAGACAAGTTCGAATTTTTGAGAGAGTGTCTTTACTATTTGGATTGTGTTATGAACAATGGACGACATTAGAGTGCCTAATAACTCTAACAAATTATTAATGCTCACCATTGTCTCAATAAAAAATAAAGACCTCAAATATAGAAAATCACACCTAATCATTGTTTCCAATAAAAATTTGTCTCTAGTGCATTGGAAAGGTCCTCCAAGATATACCCATTTTAAGTTTTATTTGTGTCAACTCCCAAGTTTGTATAAATAAAATTAAAGAGTTGCATCAACCGAAGGAACAAAGAGAAGATATTGAAACCATCTTTTGGTCTTGGTAAATTGTATAAAATTTCAAAACATTCAACTAAAATTTATGGTATCCAGACAAAAAATCATTGCAATAAAAGTCACAAAAGAAGAATTTGATACCAACTAACTAGGATATCTAAAGTACATACAATTATATTTCACTTCACTTCTTAAAAACAAATAGATAGGTGGAATGGATGTGCAATGAAATGGAAGAAGGCTCATGTGTTTTTTTCTTAAAATACCACACAATACCACATATGGTCGCAACTGGTCACGACCATGGTGTCATCCACGTCAAAGTTTTCTCACCACATTCATGTCGTGAAGTACCCGTTCCACTAAAAAATTGGTCTAAATAAAAATTGCAGTTACAATTGTACCTTCATTAATGGAATATCTTGCAAATAAGGATTTGGACCATGCATCTAAACATTACAAAATTCCAAAGCACCAGACCAGTAAATATGTCGATTTGAAATCCAAAGGAAGCCTTGTTGTTAATCGAGTTAAGTGAGTGACCACACACCCCAATAGGAACTGCCAATTTAACACACAAAGTCCAGAATTCAACGCTGCCAATGTATATATATGCACATAATATATATATATAAAAAAATAAAAAATAAAAAACAAAAAAAAACGCAACCATTCAATACCAATGCATGCGCATCATATTGTCTTGGCGTCAATTATGCTTTCTTCAACAAAATGTCAATTTTTGTCTTAAGCTTAAAGGACAAACAAAACAGTATTAGAGCCAACAGTGGAGCACAAACCCAGGTCATTATATTGTTACCAAGTTGCCTTCCAAATCATCTGCTACATGGTATGAGCTAGGTCAAGCAACCCAAGTGCACTTAAAAATATGAAAATATAACACTTTCGTTAGGATGACCGACTACAACACCATTGCGCACAATCCTTTCTACCAGTGGATTGTGGAGTTCCTTGGAGCAAGCAATTTCACATCCTCAAAAATAGGGAGTGCACAATCACCTTTGGACAAGTGGAAAAAAGTTGATATTTCCGATCTAAGGACAAGTGTTGCTTTCTCCTTGATTTTAGGCATGCACGTTAGAAACCCTAGCCTCGTGAGGAAAAATATATACAATGGAGGCTTGTGGAGATCATTTTCACACTTTGCATTGGATCTCTAGGCAACCTCATGAGACCAATGAGCTTTGGGCTTAGTTTGTAGATCTTTTTTGGGTAAGTTTCTCATGCGTCGCTTTTCGCTATTTTTTTTGTCACTTTTCTCAATGTGAGTATTATTTTGTCTGTTTCTTCTCATGGTAGTTGGAATTTTTATCTTTATTATCTTGTACAAGTGTTGTTTCAGTCCATCGTTTAGTTTTTACAAGTTTTGCATCGTCTTCTTGTTATTTATCCTACCAGTAGTTACCACTATTGCGTCTTTTTTGTGCATGCATGTTTTTCCTTTTACATGACCTTTTACAGTCAATGCTTCTGGTCTATCTAACTTATCTTAATGCCGATCTACACTTACTCCTTCCTCAACTTCAGATATGGAATTTTGCCTCTCTCTCGGGAAATACTGCGCAATTCTTCGTGAGTTGTTGCCTTCCCCTACTACGCATTTTGCAACTCCAAGCTTTAAGCTCACCCCTTGCCAGTTGTGACTATGCAATGCATAATCACTAGCTTGCCCAACTACGCATTGCACAAGTCTAACCCTCAACTACTTAGCCTTGGCCTCTGAGATTATGCATTATATAGTTTTCTATCTCTTCTACCCAGCAGAGGCTACACGTAGCACAATCTCAAGCCTCAAGCCATCCCTCTGTCGGCTGAGACTACGCAACCCTCTGTCGCACTACGCATTGTGCAAGTCCATAGCCCATATTTCCTCCCAGAGCCCAACAATTAAACAATCTCTCTCCTTAGTCAGTGTGTTGCTTCTTTGAGTTTAATTTTTGAACTGATATGCTAAAGCTAACTTGTTTCACCGTCAGTGCATTTCTTTTTATATATACTATAGGTTTTGAGCTTATCTCTCTTTCATTATCAGACAACATTATGACTCCCAAGAGATCAACCTCAAAAGAAACTACATAGAGAAATACTGATGAAGTGGTTGAAAGTCCTTCAATTGTCATTCCTAATCTATCTAATACACATATTTTCATTGAGAAGGACTCTGATATCATATGGCATAATATCAAGGATGCATTCACAACTATAGAATTCAAGGTAGATCTAGAGGTAAGACATGTGTACATTAACATCCAACGATCATGTTTTCACAAGGTTGCTTATAGGTTCCCAGTCTTACCTTATGTAGATGTCATTAAATGGATTTTTCAGGGCCTAGATACTAATAGCATGACACTCAATTGTGCCAGTGGACAACAATTTTCCTCTTACCAAGCCCATGATATCCACTTGATCTACAACTTTCCTAGGCCTAAGGAACATATGGATTCACATTTCTATGAAGTCATAAGCTATTTAAACACCAAGGACGTATTCAAGACATGGGTAAAACAACCGGCTATGTTTTGCCAGACACCTAGTAACACTTACAAGACCAGGTCACTCATAAAGGTGTTTCAGTACTTGATGGTGTTATGCTACCGATTTTATGGATAGAAGAATACTAAATCATTTAATGAAGGATGGGTTTACATGTTGCATCAGATTGTATCTGGAGGGAAGACCTTTAATTGGTCCTATCTTATGGCTCAGCAGCTTAAAATCAATGTAAACAAGGTGAAGAATCCACCTAAGGGAAAGCAAGCAAGATTCTACATGTCTGGCTACATATTGGATCGAATATGTGCTCACACTGCTTTTCCAGGCACGGAATGGAAATGGACACCCAAGGAACCTCCTATTCACATTTACTGCAAACTATTAGCATAGTGCAGTTACGAATGAGCCATTGAGGAGTTGGTTGATCACTTATTCAAGGTCTTGCACCAGATGATCTTTGAAGAAGAAGCCCCTTGCATGTCTCATGAGGCGTTGAACTCAGTATCAGAAGTTGTCAATTGGTTTTCCTCACTTGATGGAACTTACATCCAGTGTTCAACTGCCAAAAATCATCCCATTTATTACTGATTTATGCCACTAATACGATAGGCATGTAAGAGGTCACATATCATATCGTCACAGGTTTATCAGCAATACTGTAGAGGAAGAACAAGGCACCATGGCTTGCCCTTCCCTTACAGGTGGGATCTTACAAGATCAAGAACCTGAAGCTTTTAGAAGTTGAAGTCAAAGAATTGGAGAGCTTCAGGTTTAGCATGATAAATTATCATTAGTATGATCCCATGGGAGTTTTCAAGCAACATTGTGCCAAGTTGCATTTTGCTTTCGTGTGGGAATTTTTCTAGGTCGGAGGAGGAGAAGATCAATAATTTCTATAATTCCTCTAGGCCACACACACTAGGAAGCCAAGCCGGCCCTTCCAATGCAGCTCTAGAATAGGACATTACCTCGGAAGTAAGGCAGCCAGAAGAGCACAACCCAATGAGTATCAAATATAAGAGGAAGGTTACCCATAGTCAAGCAGAGGAGAAAAGGCGCAAATTCAAATCAAATCTATTTGAAAATGTCTATGGCAGCAGAGAGGGAGAGGAAGTAGTGAGAAGCAAATAAGAGGAAAGAAGAAGAAGAACAAAAGATGCGGGAAGAAGAGAAAATGAAAAAGGAAGAACATGAAAAGAGAGAACAAGAAGAAAGGCAGATGCAAGAATAATAAAGAAAAAATGAGGAAGAAGAAGCAATGCTAAATCAATCAAAAGAAGAGAGACAAAAACAACTACAGGAAGAAGAAATATACAGGAGCAGGATCAAGAGCTTGTTCAAGAGATTAAGGAGCAGGTAGTGGCTCAAGGCATGGAGGTAGAACAAGGAGAACAAAACCAAGATATTGATCTTATCCCTAGTACATAACAAATCATCTGTCAGCCTTTGTCTCCTCCTACAGATGGGAAAAATCCAAGTGATGAAGAAGAAATATCTCCTCTAAACGATAACCTGGTCATGGATATTTCTAGCCCAACCTTTAATGAGCTTCAGAACATAATTATGTAGGAAAGGAAGAAATATTTCCCTAATGACCTCACACATCCTGCTTTCATTAATACAGAAAGGGTGATTATCACTAATACTAGAAGGAATCCTCAGACCATTGTCGTAGCTAACTTAGCCTTTGCAGGAGCTACTAAGGAAAATACATATTTTCTAATAGCAGAGAACAAGCAAATGGAAAAGGACTTAGAAGTTATGAGGCAAAAAATAAAACAACTCCAAGCATAGAATTATAAGTCTTTCGTTCGCACATGCTTACTTGAAGGAGCTCCATGCAGCCATGTATGACGAGATGCAAGCGTTGGCAAACACCATGTGATATCTTTATAAAGATTTGGTCACAACGCATAAAGCAATAGTTCCCTTGCATGATATGCAAAAGAAATCACGAGAAAATGTGAAATCTTTGAAGGTCATTCATGTAGCCATCACTGTTATTTGTGAATGGGGAATTAAGTACAGAGGCTCAACAATAGAATTGGCTATTAAGACAAGACAAGAAGTAAAGATGTAGAAAGATGAGAGCATAATGCTCATCTAAAGCAACAAGCATCTTGACACTTTCATAGCCAACATTTTAGCTGCTTATGCAAAGTTGTACAACAACTTGGATTCCTTGGTGAAATCTCACAATATCCCCTCAGTTGGGCCATTTGCAAAAATAAAGGGCAAAAACATTATCAGTCAAGAGGTCGAGTAGTACTTGAACCAACGGAAGCAGCTCATTACCAAAGAAAAGTTAGAAGTTAACAAACACAACATGTGGAAGTATATTGATGGTCTAACTAAGATCAATATATGTTGTTCTTATTGCAGAAGGATACACAGACTCGTTCCAGAACCATCTAGCCAGATGTTATGGAAGCTAGAGTTCACTATCAACCTAACCTTTTTGCAATGTTTGAGGAGACCATCGCACGATACAAAGCTTGGCATTACTATGTAAGTGAAGAACTACAAGTTGAAGCTGTTGAGCTAGAGTTTCCTCAAACTCAAGCTTAATGTATTTAGTTTGTCTTAATTTAAAATAAAGATATTATTTAATTACTGTTTATAATATTTATAATTTTTTACATGAAGTAAGCGTTTTGATGTTTATTATCGATTGATTGATGCCTGTTAACTTTTACCTAGCTACACTAGTTTACATGCCTAAACTAATTACTAATTTTTAACAATATCTTATGCCTAAACTAATTTATATAAATACACTATTTTTTAACAATATCTTACCTCACACTTGTCTGAATGCACCTTTATGTCTCGCTTAAAAAACCTTACCTCACACACTCCTCACTCCATTTAATATTCTTTGCTTTAAAAAAAACAAATCAATCTTTACACTCCTCACTCCATTTAATATTCTTTGCTTAGGAAAAAAACCAAACCAATCTTTACACTCCTCACTCCATTTAATATTCTTTGCTAAAAAAACAAACCAATCTTTTCTCTTTGATAAACCTTACATGTACCAATCTTTTCTCTTTAATGGACCTTACATGTCTTGCCATAATTCTCATATTCCTGACCTATTTTAAAAACCTTACCTCACACACTCCTCATTCCATCTAATATTCTTTGCTTTATGAAAAAAAACAAACCAAATCTCTTTAATGGATCTTACATGTCCTACCATAAATCTCATATTGCCTCTTTAATGTTTAATGGACTTTACATGTCCTGCCATAATTTTCATATTCCTTGCCTTTTTTTTTAAACCTTATCTCTCACACTTGTCTAGATGTACCTTAATGTCTCGCTATTATTCTCATATTCTTTACTTAAGAAAACAAAAAAAAAAACCAACCTTTTCTCTTTGATAGACATTACATGTTCGGTAATAATTCTCATATTCCCTGCTTTTTTAAAAACCTTACCACACACTCCTCATTCCATCTAATATCCTTTGCTTTAGAAAAAAACAAACCAAATCTCTTTAATGGACCTTACATGTCCCACCATAATTCTCATATTCCCTGTTTAATGTGTATAGCATATTCCCTCTTTAATGTTTAATGGACCTTACATGTCTTGCCATAATTTTCATGTTCCCTGCCTTTTTTTTAAAACCTTATCTCTCACACTTGTCTAGATATACCTTATGTCTCGCTATTATTCTCATATTCTTTACTTAAGAAAATAAAAAACGAAACCAACCTTTTCTCTTTAATAGACATTACATGTCCGGCGATAATTCTCATGTTCCTTGCTTTTTTAAAAACCTTGCCTCACACACTCCTCAATCCATCTATGCTAGTAAAAGTAAAAACATCGAGGGAAGAAGGGCGACCATAAATATATTTGAAACTTGGCTAAGCATGTTAAGAAATTTACTACATAACATAGATAATTATTGAGAGGAATAAATATAAAAATAACTAGCAACAATCATAAACATAAATGTTTATATTGGAAAACCCCAAATCGGGGAAAAACCCAACCTAATAAGATTTCATTAGCAATGGCTAGAACCCTGGCCAATCTGACCAAGTAAGCCTTCACCGCTCACTTCCAGGTTTTGCATTACAATGAAGTCCTTCCAGCCTTTTATAAGCTCCATTACATATAATACCACTGGCAGAATACCATAGATGCACAATACCATGTGCCCCAAAACCATCACTGTTTAACCTGGTCAACTTCGACTCTATCGTGAATCAAGTTTACCTAACATAATAGACATCTTTGTGCCAACCAGAAAGCATAACCTAAGCTTCCACATATATTGCCTATTGCAAATGGCATGTTATCACTTACAATCTGCTGCAGTTTAGTACTATAGGTGAATGCACTTAATTCTCAAGTTTTGTATACGTATATTAATTCAACCCCTAGAGGTACAAGACTGTCCTCCTTAGCTATAAATGCATTTGTTATTTTTAAATACAATAAAATATCAAGGATTTAATAAACCATAATGCAACACTATTAACAACCACTCTTATAACAAAGAAGAGGCCTAATTAATTTATCTTTGCAACTGGATTCATGGATATATTTCTCTTCAAAAACCTCATATCCTAAATCTCAAGAAAAATAAACGCCAATGGAAAGTTTTATTTGTCATATACATGCAAACTTCACATAAAATCTTTATATGCACATATTAATGGCCCAACACAAATGAATCCCTTCAATTTTTTTTGCTATCCATAATGGTTTGAAGTCTTGCCATTGTAATGGCATATCCTGATTTCATATGCTGTTTTATGACCATTAGATTGTAAATTTCCCTACTAAACCGTACCCAGGAAGAAGAGAAGACTTCCAAGTTTAGAGTTTGAATGTTAGATAAGCATTGAAGTGTACTTCTTTCATATGCAGAAACTGCAATCTGGGGTTGTATTTGTACGGGCTATTGCACAGTATGCCTAATTAATGATCTTAAATTAGACCTGTCTCGCTGAATTGTGTCATGAATTATATTTTTTACTGCAATGACATTATTTATTTCGAGAAAGAAGAAAATTCTAGTAATAATGGAAAAGGGGAAATAGAAATGAGTCAAAACATGCAGCCATAATGCCCATGGCCATGATATTTTTGTCCTCGACATTTGAAAATCTACCTTTCGTAGTCTAGAATTGTGCTTTACATAATTTACAGCAAGTTTCTCAAAGCCTACTGGTTTCCTTCAAGTTTTATCTAAACATCCTTCTAGTTGTTTTTAAATGATTTTTTTTAAAGAATACAATACCGCATATTGATGGTAACTTCACAGTCAAATGAGAAAAACTGAACTCCATCGAAGGATTGATGGTAACTTCACAGTCAAATGAGAAAAACTGAACTCCATCAAAGGTTTGTCATTTGAACTACTTCTAAAATTTGGAATATTGTCTTCAATATTGTCTTCAAATTCAGTTAAAGTAGGAGTTGAAGCATGCCAAGATAAATGAATAGAAAAAAAACACTGGTGCCAGTCTCATAACAGAACCAGAATATTCTTCTGTCTTTTGCCATGAATAAAGATCAAAATTTTTATCTGCTACAGATTTTTAAGGATATTTTGAAATATTAAAGTAGATGGTAAGAATTAACTGAAGTGATATTACAAAAAATCTCAAAAATAACAACTTCAAAGGTGGATAGCAGGAAATGACAAAATATAAAAAAAATAACAACTTAAGTGTGGAGAGCAGAAAACAGAAAAGTTCGCAGACGATAACAAAGGTTCACTTCCAATTCTGATACAACGAACCATTTTGTTTAATTTATTTCGTTTTTAATGGGGAATATTTAAATTAATTCTGGTCAATATCAAGATATCTCTATTTCTATACGAGATCAACTAAATCGATTTTCTAATTAATAATAGAGTACACAAAACACATTTTTGTCATCATTACACAATAAGAGAGGGGAGACATTTCAACCAATTGTATTTGAGATAAATAGAAATAAACTTTATTTAAAATAATAAATTTAATCTCATAATGTTAAACTTTGGATAGATTTTAAAAAATTTTAGTCAATGAAAAACTGAATAAAATTAATAGCTAATCACAACACAAAAATATATCAAAAAAAAAAAATTATAATGTTTGACATTGTTAAAATATATCAATAAAAAAATAAAAATAAAAAAAATTATAATGTTTGACATTGTTAAAGTAGTAGTCTTAAGAATTATGCTTTTTTGCCTTGAAAGTTATGGAAATCCCAGTCATATTTTAAAAAAATCTGGCAGAAATATTTGTAAATCTAAGTAAAAGGTGTCAAACTTCATAATTTTAGGCCCCCTAGAAGTTTTTGATGGTGCTGAATCCATTTCCACCATCAAAAACATGATTCAAACAAGACCTTTACAAGATTTTTTGAAATCTTTTACCTAGATTTAGACCACTTTTGATTGCCCAGACAATTTTTCTACCTCAGTGCGCTACTCCATTGTTAAATTACACAACATTTTATATGGTTGACCAAACCAATAACTGGTCAGCCCAAATACCAAATGCATAATTGGCAGCGACAATAATGAATAATTGATGCTTATAGTAGGCAAGTGTAAATTAATTATTGGGATACTTGGTATTAATAGATTTGTTCTTTTATTATATATTTTTAAATAATTATTATTTATGATAATTTAAATTAAAATCAATTAAAAATTCAGATTTTAAAAAATTTAAAATTTATTTTTTAAGTATACTTTGTAATTCCCATAGAATTTGACATACTGATGAAAAATCAAACACTCACACTCTAATTTGACAAGTATCTTGAAGGTATAATAATGCATGCACATTTTGGAATGGACACACATCAATGTGTATGTCTAAAGTGTATGTAAATTATTTTGGAAAACTTAAGTATGCAAAAGGCACGTGTGCACATTTGACCATTCATTTTGGGAAATGCTTAAAAATTCTGGATCATTTTTATATTAGACAAATAATTTTGTAAAAAATAAAAAAAATAAAACATGGGGCCGGGCAAAAAAATATAAACCCTCAAGCATCCATGTCAATGACTAAAATATTAGATGTCTTGAAAAATATAACCATCACGAAGGTAACGAATTTACTTACCATGTTCCCTAATAAATACATAGGATGAGATTCTGAAAAATTGCCATATTCCCTAATAAATACATATGATGAGATTCTGAAAAATTACAATAGGATGAGATTCTGAAAAATTACAATACTCCCTCATAAATACATAGGATGAGATTCTGAAAGTTCTGGAAAAAAAAAATTGTCAAGATGGCAAGTAATTCCACTTCCCTCGAAGTCCAATGAAAATGGCATTCAACCAGAACGTAGAGGCATATCCTAAATGCTCAAGACGGACTATTCTTTGTCGAGCCATGTCTCTATCATACTCTGAAGAATATCCTGTAAAAACAAGAGCGCCAACTCCCCACCTCACCCAAACCAGGGCGTTGAGAGCACCATAAAACCATCTACCAGTAGCCTCTAAATGTCCTCTTACCCCTAAAACAAAGCACGATATCTCAAAAGCAAAAATTACATAAAACCCTACCGTACGAACCACATAAATAAAACTTATCCCATTCTTCCATATCCAACCACACCCACGCTCACTACCATTATGAGGAACTCCTGTAACTCCTGGATTGAGAATAACTCCATTTACAACAAGGTTATAAAAAAATGATGCCCAATCCCTCCCAACTATGTTCTGACTATCCCCACGACTTATACTTTTAATACTTTTCGACAAAACGTACAAGAAACTGGAGACCAAGTCAAGACCTCTTCCAGGACTGCACATTCTTTATCACCTTAGCCTCTTCCAGGACTGCACATTCTTTATCACCTTCTTTATGAAGTATTTGACAGACTGCAGCAACAGGCCATACCTTGGGGGCACCCTTTTTCAATATCAGATTCCTCTTATTCTTCCTGCCATCCTTCTGCTCTTTATGTTCCCTTGAGCCTCCTCCTCCTCTTCATCTTCCCTTTCCACAAGCCACATGTCGTGGTCGTGGTCGTTGCGCCCATGGCAGCCTTTCTCCAGGCAGCTCCGACATGGAAGCAGGCACTTGGAGTCAGGCAGTTGCTTAAGTGTTCCGGGCATTCGTTCCGCAAGCATCATTGTGATGTCTTCCTTTGTCTGGAACACAATACAGTCGCATGCATGGCTGGACCCACAGCAATTACGGATCCCTACATCGACTTGCCTAGAGCTGCTTAAAGGAATTGATTGCAGTTGGATGGAGGGAACATCATAAACATGGGAGGTGTACTTCATAAATTGCCTCATCGAACAACTGGGCTTGTCCTTCGACAGCATTACTACTTGAGCAGACCGTAGATCGAGTACAAATTGGGCATCTCCCTTCTCCGACTTGTAGCAACATGTGGTCAGTCCAAAGTCGTCAATTTTGTGCAGTCTGGGGCCTGTGATCCAGTCCAGAAGATCCCTGGCACCCATCTCCGCATTAAGTCTTCCTCTCACCAAGCAAGTTAAAAATATGGCCAGATTTCCAAGGGAGGTGAGTGCCATATTAGGGAAACTAGTGGAACCGCTTAGCCCTTCACTAATATCAAATTGCGCAAAAGCAAGATTACACAGAAATGACAACCAGCAAACCATATGTATTATGAACAACTTCATTATGTATTCACTTAGCGGCCAAACCTGGAATAGACCCATTGCAATATACAAAATGAAAGGGGAAGCACTTAGCTAAATCAAACGTCTACTTAGTATATATATATATATATATATGCCTTAGCTGGTTTTACTCACATCATAGTTAGAACGAGACCTGTAAGTTGCATCAAGAACATGGAGTGTGTGAGAGGTAAGCTTTTCTGAAAAACGCAGCGAATATGAGAATAATGGCGGGACACTAAGGTACATAGAAGGTGCATCAAGAACATGGAGTGTGTGAGAGGTAAGCTTTTCTGAAAAAAGCAGCGATTATGAGAATAATAGCGGAAGACTAAGGTACATGTAAGGTGAATCAAGAACATGGAGTGTCTGAGAGATGAGCTTTTCTAAAAAACGTAGCGAATATGAGAATAATGGCGGGACACTAAGGTACATGTAGGGTGCATCAAGAACATCGAGTGTGTGAGAGGTAAGCTTTTCTTAAAAAAAAAGAAGCAGTGTATGAGAATAATGGCGGGACACTAAGGTCCATCCAGAAGAAAAAGTAATGGGTCTGTAAGAGGTAATCTTTTTTAAAACACAAGTTGAGTTGAGTTGCAGAGCAGTAAAGTCCTTGCTTTCGGACATTAAGCGAGGTTTTTAGGCCACAAAATGACATTTGTTTTGACTTAACTCAAGTTAATGAATTAATTTTGGTTCTGACAATTAGATTCTGTGACACCCCACGTATTGTAAATATTTAGTATTTATTTTTACAGTTGTGAATAAAAACTTAGTAATTTAGTAATTTACCAAGTAGAGTAAATGTTGGAATCTGAAATAATTATACAATGATAATTAGTTTGCTCAAGAAAAATTTTATGCTCAGTTTTAAAATTTATAAAACATATAGAAGGGCTTTATTTATTCTCTTTTTACCCTACAATTCACAGTTAAAGGCAATTATCTATTCTCTTCTCTTTCCGGGGGAGAACGCCATCAGGAGAGAGAAACAAAAAGGGAGGATAAATAAAGGCAAGATGTTGTTTCGGAGTATATTTTTGAGCTTGACTAGAGCCAAGCCAGTGGAAACACTCATCTACGTGGAAAAATTTAGGATACACCGAGGAGTCTTAATGCGAGTGAATTAAGGTTGAGAAAGTTGTTGCTGGGTGACTATTCTCGAATTGAGGAAAAATTGTAGCCTAACTGGAGTCCTAATGCCATTGAATTAAAGTTGAGAAATTGAGGAAAAATTCTGGGCTAGAGTATGGAGTCCTGATGCCACTAAATTAAAGTTGCTTCCTAGGTGACTTTTCTGGGATTGACGAACTAGAGGTAGAAACTAGAAGTAATTGTCAATTTCTGATTGGGAGGATGGTGGGTCTCGTCTATAAATTTTTGGTCATCGACATAGCAGATAAGTATATAGTTGGTTTAAAGTCTTCCTCGGGTAGGATAATGTAAGTTGTTTGTATGGAACAGTATTCTGGAATATAAGAGATAAGACCTTTGTGACGTGTGAAAGAAAATATTTACTTATTAACTATTATAATATGGGGTCGAAAGGGTAGATTTGGTATACAGGTATTGATTCTAAAAAATAAATAAAAACGGTAACTTAGTATGTGAAATACTTATATATAGTGGAGGAATTGTTTGGATGGCCAAAAGTGGCTAGTAAAAAAATTTCAAAAATTTTTGTAGAGGCAGAATTTGAATCATGTTTTTATGGTGAAATGGATCCAGCGCCATCAAAAACGTCTAGGATACATGAAATTTTGAAGTTTAATAACTATAACTTAAATTTACAAAATGAAAAATTTCCATACTTAAATGTAACATGTAAAACTTCTAATCGATTTCATTCATATATAATAAACATAATTTTTTTTTTTTTACATTGTTACCCCATGCTCTAAACTTAAGCTTATCGTTATTTTTTTTAATTATCCAATGAAAACATAACTAAGTCGTTATCAATTCGACACTCTAAATTAAATATTAGGTAGTTTCACTGTCATGCTTTTCGATAACGATACAATATTATAACCCCTTAACCGAATATCAAAACACCTATCTGATCGTTCGAGAAGGGCTTTATGGGTGATAATTGTCAAGCATTATGGTGGAAACTAGGCTCATCTTAGTCGTTGTTGTTTTCTCTTGGGCAAATCTGACAGTCTCACTGTCTCAACGATTAGTTAGGGTACCAAACCCTAGTGGTTGAGCCTTCGGTTAGGTTCATTTTCGAATTTCTGCTCCACTGGGCTGCACTCTGCAACTTAGCGCCAGCGAGTCTAACAAGGGGGTTTCTGCCTCTGCTAAATTGGTAAATCACACTGCTTCCTCACTTAATGCATGAACTATTTCTCCTTTTCTATTTGGAACTACTATGCACCTACATGCGGAATCATAGTTAGAGCATGGGACTACATGCAAGATTCCTTCTGCATGATTTACTCCTTCATTTGCTCCTTCTTTAACTCTGCAACTGGTGAGTTCTTCTACATGATTTACTCCCTGATTTGCTCCTTCTTTAACTCCGCAACTGGTTAGTTCTTCTGCATGATTTACTCCCTGATTTGCTCCTTCTTTCACTCTGCAATTGGCTAGTTCTCTCTGGAACTTGTTGTAGGTGTTGAGTCTTCTCATTGGTCACCACTATGGTGCATTACCTTGGGATCTTCACCCAGTAATGCTATATCATGAGCATTGTAACCTATTTTCTAATGAATCATTCTTTTGTTCTTTCGATTTTCTTTTAGTGTTTTTGCTCTACAAAGTTGTGTGTTCAACCTTTACTAGCTAGATTCATCTATGCAGGTTTTCTAACACATTTACATGGTATCAAATCTTGGACCCAGGTTCAATTCCCCGAGTTGCGCTTGAGGGGGGTGTTGGAAAAATTACCGCACCTCTATAGAATTTGTAATTTCCACCCTGGGGATCCTAGTCATTGGTTTGTAACGTTTACTAACACCTGCGGGTTTTGGTGTAATGGCAAACCTCCACATGGTATCAAAGCCCACAAGTTGCTAGATAAAAGGCGCACCAGTACTTTATTTTGTAGGTATTACAGCTTGGAGATCGAAGATCGACAGAAAAATGGAGTTTCTCAAAGCATCCATCCTAACACTATACAATTATCACGAATGGAAGGACCAAATGGCTCGATACCTTCGTCAAAAAGGGTTGTACAGGATTAACATGGCTGCAGAAGTGGAACCCACTTCAGACATAGAGAAATCCAGGTACCTCAACTGCATGGATGAGGCCCACGGATCCATATGCATGTGCATCTCCCCAAAGTTGCAGTTTCATCTATCTGCCTGCAATACTCCCAATGAGATTTGGAAAAAGGTTGAAGAACTCTACGGGAAACAGGATGAGATGAAAGGACATCTGCTCGAAGTGGAGCTGTTGTCATTGGATCCACGAAACTATGACAAAATTCAAGACTTCTTCACCAAATATAATGATCTATTGTTGCAACTCAAGGGTTGTGGAATTGACAAATCCAAGGAGGAGAGTCGTCAAGTTCTCTCTATTATGTCAAAGCTCGGACCGGAATACTCCGTCTTTGTGTCTACATTTCATTCAATAAGGCTTGCAACAGGTAAATCCTACACTATGCCTTCTCTCAAAGAATTTATGGAGTTCCTTATTTTTGAGCAAGATAAACTCATTGGCATGGGGAAAATCAAACCTCCAAAATCACATGCACTTGTTGTGCATGATGGCAGCCACAATAGAAATCACAGATCTGATTCAAATCAGAAAAATCAGCAGAAAAAAGACAAGGGAAAAGCGCATTCCCATCCAAAGAAGGAAGGGTACACCAAGCCCTTCAATGACTCCTCCGGCTCGAGAAATGAGAAAGGGAAGAAAGGAAATAGATGCACCTATTGTCAAAGAGGATTCCATCCAGAATCCTCTTGCATGAAGAAACAAATTGACCAAATGGCATAAATCCTTCAGAAGCACAACCTTGGGGACCACATCCCTCAGGGTGCCAAGAAGAAAACTGAGGATCCGCCACACGGGAAAGGTAACAAATTTCATGCTTTAGTTGCAATTAATTCTTCCCCTGATGCATGGATTATAGATTCTAGTGCATCACATCATATGGCTACTACAAATGAAGTCTATTCCTCTTTGGATGCATGCAAAGGACCTCCCATCCTCATGGGAGATGACTCACCTATTGAGGTCACTGGAAAAGGTAAAGTGGAACTTTTACATGGAAGCTTTGAAGATGTGCTTCATGTTCCAAAACTTTTGGTAAATCTATTTTCAGTTTATCAGATCACTCATTCCGGCACCAGAAAGAGAGTGGAATTCACTCCAGATGCAGTGAACATATATGACCTACATAGCAGCTCCAAAATTACAACCGGTGAGGTAAACAATGGAGCCAGACTATATACATTTTTTGAATTTATTGAATCTGAATCCTCCTTATTGCTTACACATGCTGATGATAGTAGTAGGCTTTGGCACGAGAGGTTTGGTCACTTAAACTATAGGTATATGCAGCAGCTAAGCAAGCATGAGATGGTGGAAGGCTTGCCAAATATCAGTTTCTCCAAAGGAGTTTGTGAAGTGTGTGTCCTTGGCAAACATCCTAGAGAAAAGTTTGACAATGGCAAGACTCACAGAGCATCCTCTCCTCTAGATTTGATCCATAGTGATCTCATGGGGCCTTTTCATCATCCTTCCATCAACAAAGCAAGGTATGTGCTTACATTTATTGATGATTTCTCACGGTATACTTGAGTGTATCTTCTTAGGAACAAATCTGAAGTTTTTGCGCACTTTGAAGATTTCAAAGCACTAGTTGAGTCACAGTCAGAGAGAAAGATCAAAGCCCTCCGTACAGACAATGGGGGGGAATGTGTTAACACAACACTTCGGAACCTTTGCCTTCAGTCCGGCATACAGTTGCAGTACACAGTTCCATACACTCTGCAACAGAATGGAGTTGCTGAGAGAAAGAACCGATCTCTCAAAGAGATGGCTTCCTGCATGTTGCATGCTAAGTCACTGCCTCATAAGCTATGGGTTGAAGCACTTAATTGTGCTAACTACATCTAGAACAAGTCTCCTCATAGGTCTGTCAAGGATCAGACCCCCTTTGAGGCTTGGAGTGGCACTAAACCAGAGGTCACCCACTTCCGTGTTTTCAGCTCCCGAGCATGGGCCAAGATCCCCTCTGAAAAGAGGAAATCTCTTGATCCACATAGCATTGAGTGCATTTTTGTTCGATACCTTGATGGTGTGAAGGGATACCGACTCCTGATTCCCTCTACGAACAAGCTCATCATTGAGCGAAGTGTCAAATTTGAGGAAAGTCTCTCGCATGCACCTCAATCGCCGCATGCAGACACCTTTTATCTACCTCATGTCCGAGATGATGACTCAGTACACTCAGATGCAGATACAGAGCATGCAAATGCATAGGTAGAGCATGCAGATGTAGAGACAGTCTTCAGATACAAATCTAGTGCATGCAAATGATGATCCACATCTAAGCCCAGATCGGGTTTCCAGTAGTGAATCATATTCCCCTCTCATAAATCAGAGAACAAGGAGCTTACGTGAGATATATGCACAAGACCACCCAGCTGCTAGAAATGGTCTTGTGGGGAATAATTCTGATTTGCAGAGGACTAGCTCAGAGTTTATTGAGCCTCCTCTTGTCCTCACTACCACTGAACAATCACCATCTTAGCATTGTCATTTGGTTCAATCTTCTGATCCACAGTCTTATACTGAGACTGCTGGGCATCCATCATGGGAGTTTGCCATGGAGGAGGAGTATAACTCCCTGCTCGAGAACCAGACTTGGGATTTGGTCCCCCTTCCTTCAGGAAAGAAACTTGTCCAATGTAAATGGGTCTACAGGACCAAGAGTGCTGCAGATGGGAAAATCACCAGACGAAAAGCAAGGCTAGTAGCCAAAGCCTTCCAACAATTACATAGCATTGATTATGACAAGACCTTTGCTCCAGTAGCAAAGATGGATTCCATACGCCTTACACTTACCATTGTGGCTACCCAGGGGTGGGAAGTACATCAGATGGATGTGAAGAATGCCTTTCTTCACGAGACCTATCTAAGGATATCTACATGGAGTAGCCACATGGTTTCATTTAGGATTCATCTTTGGTCTGCAGACTGAAGAAATCTCTCTACGGCCTTAAGCAGGCCCCGAGAGCTTGGTATGCGAAGATGGATTCTTTTCTCTTATCACAAAACTTTGAAAGATGTAAGTTTGATATGAATGTTTACATGCTTAGGACACATGATTCTCTTCTTATCTTAGTTTTGTATGTGGATGATCTCCTAATCACTAGCAACTCGGCTTCAGCCATTGCTACAGTCAAGAGGGCCTTGCATGATAGGTTCTTGATGACGGACATGGGTCCATTACACTTCTTTCTTGGTCTTGAGATAAGCCAGGATGCCACAGGCATCAAACTCTCTCAGGCTAAGTATGCACGGGATCTCCTCGAGAGATTTTGCATGACTGATTGCAAGCCAGCACTGACTCCTTTTCTGTCTGGGGTCCATCTTGAGGATGAAGGTGACCCTCCATTAGTTGACAACACTCTCTACCGACAGCTAATGGGGAGCTTATTGTACCTCACCCACTCCAGACCAGATCTCTCATATGCAGTAGGGGCAGTTTCCAGATACATATAGGAGCCGCATGAGCTACACTGGAATGCTTCCAAGCACATCCTCTGATATGTGTAGGGCACCATCACCTTTTAGATTCACTATGCAGCAGGAACTGCATTAAATCTCCTTGGCTTCACAGATTTTGATTGGGCGGGAGACAACATTGATCGCAAGTCCACCTCCAGATATTCACTCAGTCTAGGATCTGGCCCTATCTGTTGGTCGAGTAAGAAGCAGGTTGCTATTGCTCTCTCTTTAGCTGAGGCCGAGTACAGAGGAGTAGTCAACATCACCATTCAGGCTCTGTGGCTACAACACTTCCTCATTGAGTTGGGCGTCCAGTTCCACCAGCCCATTGTCATCTAGTGTGACAACCAGAGCACTCTCAAATTTTGTAGGGATCCAGTATAGTGGTAGTGGACGAAGCACATAGAGATCCATATGCACTACATCAGAGACTTAGTAAATTGTCGGGTCATTGATTTGTAGTTTTGTCCTTTAGCAGAACAGATTGCAGACATCTTCACCAAGACATTCACTGGAGTGAAGGACACAATTGCTTAGAAACTGTCTTTTCTTTCTCTTTTCTTTTGATTACATTGTATTTTGAGGGGGGGGGGTTTTCCCATGAGGTTTTCCCTCTTTCCTCAATTTTAGTACAAGTTGTACTATATTTTGGGTGACCTTGGCCTTAGTTGCCAGGGCCCATTTTCTATTTTTCCCCATAGTGGTGTTCAAGGGGGGTGTTGGAACTACTACACACCTACAAGCGGACTCTTAGTTAGAGCATGGGACTACATGCAAGATTCCTTCTGCATGATTTACTCCTTGATTTTCTCCTTGTTTAACTCTGTAATTGGTTAGTTCTTTTGCATGATTTACTCCCTGATTTTCTCCTTCTTTAACTCCGCAACTGGTTAGTTCTTCTGCATGATTTACTCCCTGATTTGCTCCTTCTTTCACTCCGCAACTGGCTAGTTCTCTCAGGAACTTGTTGTAGGTGTTGATTCTTCTCATTGATCACTACTATGGTGCATTACCTTGGGATCTTCACCCAGTAATGCTATATCATGAGCATTGTAACTTATTTCCTAATGAATCATTCTTTTGTTCTTTCAATTTTCTTTTAGTGTTTTTGCTCTGCAAAGCTGTGTGTTCAACCTTTACTAGCTAGATTCATTTGTGAAGGTTTTCTAACACATTTAAATTTTCTAGCAAATGATGAATCCTCGGTAGGGTTTTAGGGTTAGCGAGTTCTTATCGAACCCTTATTTGTTTTACAGGTGTGTCTGGTTACGAATGTCTCCGTTCTCAGTCAATTTCTTCATAACAAGATTGCTAATTTTCCCTTTGGTGTCAATGGCATTTCCTAGTAATTCTAACCTAACTTCGTAGTTTTCTTCTATCTTCTCATAAATCTTATTTCTTCCTTGTTTCTTTTAAACTAATTCGCCCAACATTTCTTGATACAAGATCCCTTCTTAAGGTATTGGTTGGCAAAGAATTGGCATGCACCGACAGTCAATGATATGCTTAGCCAGACTTAAGGAGACAACGCTGCCACCTACAGGTGGTCACACAACAAATTCGTTGGGCCTCTTGGGGATCCTCTCCAAAAACTCTTAATATTTACCCATTTGCTCTCATTCTTGAGAGGGAAGCTTGAGAGCTTGGGTAAACTTTCTTGTAATTTTACTATATTGTTAATATGAGTAGACTTTGGAGGTCAATGGTCTCTTGCTTTGTGTGGTTTGCCATGTGCTTATGTTGAGGTAATCTTATTGGTTTTTATGCTACTTATTTCAAGTTGGTATGGTAATCTAGGCCTTGATAGGGACACTGTTTTCCAAGGGAGAGAGTAGCAATTGCTTGTTATTCTCTTGAATTTTTGCATTCTAGATTTAACTATTACACGTGTTTCTAGGTTGAATACTTGAATAACATGTTTAATTGATCATTGTGCAAATTTCATCTATTTTGCTAATCTTGTGGGCAAGATCTTTAAGTGTGGTTCACAGGTACCTCAAGGATTGAAGTGGGGAAGTTACATGGTTGAACCATCCACTTCCAAGCATCCTATGAGGCATTAGTCCCAATTGGACCAATGACTTTCAAAGGCTTCAAAAATGGCTTTCAAAGAAATTCCCTCACTTCTTTCTCGTAAAATCTTATCAACATTATTGGTTTTTGTTTTCAAGCATTATATTGCCATATCTAGTGAATTAAGGCTTGTATTTGGTGCTATTCCAACGAAAAATGCGTGATATCATAGAAATAATTTTATATTTTATCTTACTGGTTTCTTGCATGTCATGGAAGAAATTGGGTGAGGATAGATCCTCGGGGCTTGACTTTTGAAGTGGGTAGCGGTCACCTACAGTACGGACAATGGGAGGTTGCATCATTTTGCAACTTATATGTATCACCATATTGGTGCTACCAAACAATGTGGTTATACCATGGGGTAGTTGTCTGATGAATTTCAAAACTTAATTATGTAGAGTTCAGATTTAGCATTGTTGAAAATTCAGATTTAGGATTGTTGAAATTTAATTTAAATTTAATTTTAATTTTATCTTGTAAGCAAAATTGCTTGTTTGCTGGTATATATATATATATATATATTGTTTGATTTATAAGCTTAATGACGGAGCCTGAAGTCAAGCCAGCTAGCCTTCAAACTGCATTTGCTATGCAAGTGCAAAGTAGATCAATGCTGCTTCAGTCAATCTCCGGGTTTTGTTTATAAATTGAACAATCAATTTGCAGTCATTTACGGTAATCTTGACTGCTTTACCTTTAATTTTGAAGAATTATTACTGTTGTTTACCGTAATGCTGACATTTATGGCAGTCATATAAGTTATATGGAGTTTATTTAAAATGTCAATTTGACTTGCTCCTTTCAGTAAACATTATTTTTACTGGTTAAATTTTTTGTTTATGCCATTTATGTAAAGAATAATGTCTAGTGATCCATATAATTTTAATTAATTAGAGAATAGCCACAGCCTCTTTAATTAAATAAAATTATATATTTTGATTGGTTAGATCACATAAAGATTATTTAGACATTAAATTGTAATTAATTAGACTAAATATAATAAATTTTAGCCCACAAGAATTTTTATTATATTTATGTAATTAATTAGGATAAAATTTCATAACCTACCACAGGAGTTATGAATTAATAGTTTTATCATAAAGTTCAAAACAATGAATAATTGAATCTGCTTGAATTAAAAATTTAGTCCACAGGCAATTTTTATGTCATTAGATTCAATTTTGAGCATGATTTACATTGGTAAAACATGAAATTTTATTAAGCCTCAATTTTAATATAAGCATGCGATTTTTAATTTTGATGTAGTAGTACAACCTGCAAATTTCTCTGAAATCCGTTGTGACATTCCCGAACTTAAGGGAGATAACTATAAGGTTTGGAAGGAGAGGATTCTCCTTCATTTGGGGTGGATGGACGTAGATTATGCTATTAGGAAAGATGAACCACTGACATTCACTAATACTAGCACTGCAGCAGACATCACGCTTTATGAACGATGGGAGCGATCCAATCGTCTAAGCATGATGTTCATTAAGACTAAAATTTCAGCTGGTATTCATGGTTCCGTTGATTAGCATGAAAATGTCCGAGACTTGTTGAAGGCCATTGACGATCAATTCGTCACTTCAGACAAGGCACTAGCAAGCACCCTAATCATGAAGTTCTCATCCCTAAGACTCACCAGTGTGAAAGGTGTGCGTGAGCACATCATGCAGATGAGGGACACTGTGGCTCAATTGAAGAAACTCGAGGTTGATATATCGGAGTCCTTCCTAGTGCACTACATCTTGAACACCCTTCTGCACCAATATGGACCTTTCAAAATCTCATACAACACACATAAAGACAAA